>KN549436.1:8755-20533 GCA_000797555.1 Oesophagostomum dentatum | reverse complement strand
TTTTTTTTTAAATTATAATAGTATACTGTAATTTTGCCGAGCGCTCTGATTAATTACAGCACAGTTGCATAGTAAACAACGAAGGAAAGTCGAACTCAGAATAATTGAATGAACCATGTTTATCAGGAAAGATATATTATATAATACACTAACATGCGACACTAAAGTAACACTAAATAGGAAAGTATTTGAAGCTTTTTCTTTACTTCCTAAGGGAAATATTAAAGAGGAAAAACAACAAAATCCAACAACACTTAGTAAGATGTTACGTAAGTCTAGCTATTTAAATATGTCATCGCCTACCGGTATCAGCGGCATTCAGGCAATGATCGTGGCAGCTTTGCAGACTCGCGAAATTATTACCATTACCATTGCAACCATAATACTGGAAAGCTTGGCACTTTCTGGAAAAAAAAATTAAGCATTTTCTAACTGGAAGCATGTACTGGATTAGTTTACCTTGTATTTGGATTGAAATAGTAACGTTGGATTGTTACAGCTCTTCCGAAGCAAGGGGTTCCGGCAGAGACCATTTCATTGCAAGTTAGTTCTGTAAATTACGAATAACTAGAGCATTCTCGAAAAAGAGGAGCGTAGGTAGTTCTTACTAAGTAAAAAGTTTCAAGTGCAAAAATTTGATAAATTCCTAGAGGTACCACAATTCTTGGCCCTGGCAAGCAGCTAGATCAAGCAGAAAAAAAGAAAGAAAAGAATTTTGAAAGCTTATCCCGAAAAGAATGACAAAGAAGATTACAGGTGTATTCATGAGCTAACGCTTTCCCTCACCGTCTCCTTGAAACAAGTGTAGACACAGAAATTTCGTGGTCTTCTATCTCAACAATAATTGGAGGAGCCAGTACGATAAAGTGGATGGTAGGACTATCACAGATTGCTACTCTCAAGAACAATAGTCACCCATTCCCAACCCCTAGCCAAAAAAAGATGTTTTATTTTAATTTCTTATTTCCAGCACGATGTAGTTCACTCTTAGAACAAAAGAAAAGTAAGGCAAAAATGAGCTAAATATTATCAAGTCAAAAGAATATATTACGTTAGCAGGCTGGAAAGATTTCTCCATGCTTAGACATATGCATACAGTATTAGTGAGAGAACCTTCAAGACTTCGTGCTAGTTCATAATTTCAAATTTCCAGTGGATACGGTAGAAATCTGTTCGCTCACCAGGAGTTGGACAACATACTGCTGAAGGCCCGAAGACCGGGCTCATACAGGAGTGGGAGCGAGGGCAGGTGTTGGTAGCCGTCAAAGCGCATACAGCGTTTACAGCTCCTACTCGATAAGCCTTAAATAATAGGTAATACCAGCTATGCTACCGATGACATGAGTACTTCCAACCTGTCCGTACTGGCACTGGGTGTCCAAACAGAATCCTTCGCACTCTTCCAGAGTATTGAAATTGTTAGCGTTACCTCCACACTGACTATAAAAAGAGTGGTAATAATCCCTAGATACTTAGAACAAATCACTTATAATCACCTAAATTGGAAAGATCTGCACGATCCTGTAGTTACATCAAAGTAATAACGAGTAATGGCTGAGCGTGAGGATGCACAGGCTACGCCAGCGTTACGTGATAGTGAGCAAACTTTTTCTGAAAGAAAAATCTCGTTACAGCACGAGTTAAGTTGTTCATTTATGTAAGGAATTCTTGGTACCTCTTGATGGACAACAGTACTGGTATGCTCCAGTAGTTACACATTCATAGCCATCTTTGCATGGATCGCTTTCGCTACAGACGGTTGGTCCGCCACCAAGCGGAAGACCTGCTGGGCAGACAGCTGAAAAAAAGTGCTGCTACTCATGTTAGTGAGTAAACTGTCGTATAGCTCTCTGTTATTTTGAAAAATAACAGAGTGAAAAATGCAAGTTTACACGAAAATTGGACTACCGTAAACATCACAAACACAGCACACATGACTGGCTGCTTTACTGCTGCCTACGGCATTTACTGTACGAAAACCCGATGTATGCTAACTAGTTAAACAGGTTTTTATAATTCCTTTTCCAAAAAGCTCTACATTAAGATAAGAAAATTCTTTTAAACAAAATCTTTATTCCTCGATTTTTGCAGCGCATTTTTTACTCCACAGTGAACAGCGTTGTCAAACGACGTGGAGACTCTCGTTTCAAAATTTTGATTCCGATTGTGAACAATACTCAGACCATGTTAGTACCTGACATGCTATATTACGTTTTTTTTTTCGTTTATTACCTGATTGGATTTAGTACAAATTTAGGCGCAAACCGTCCAATGGTTTGCTCTAACCATAAGCGGGGCTGGGCCGGAGTAGAAGGTTTTGATAGAATACCAGTCTGCTATCGCAAAAAATGAGGAAACAGTCAGCCTCAAACTATCCCGGTAAAGAGGGTAACCGTTGGTTTCAGAATACCATTAAAGCTTAGGGCCAAACTCAAAAAAGTGGAGAATTTGTAAAGAAAACAACGTGTGTGTTCATTTCGAGGCATCCACATATGTGGTGAGCAAAACTAATCTTGTATATATAAAAAAAAATCTTGGATAAAACAGTAATAGTTTTGTCAGTACTCACTTAAAACATGGTTTAGAATATTTCTGCTTTTCAAAGCTGACTCTATTCTCTGACTAAACTATTATGGATCTGTAAACCTCCCACGCGCAGATGTTTTCTGCATTGAATTCTCAATAAAGTGGTTTTTTCAGCATATTTAAATTATTTACAATAACATGAACTGCTTATTCCGCCTTCTTGCTACTCGCATAAATAACTTTTAAGTAAGTGCTTATGATTAGTTTCGTTGTTATACACTGCAAAATATACCAAGTCCGGGGCAGCATTTCCCATCCCTGCAGCTGTATCCACTTGGGCAAGGCTGTGAAGCAGAGCAAGTAGAAGGTTTTGACAGAGGAGTCTCTCCATCTGGACATGTTTCTGAAATTTGTCACAATGAACAAACAATGAAGATGAGCCAAATTTTCTCTAGGCAAACAACGAGTCTTTAGCTTCTTTTCAACAAAGGAGAACGGTCAGCGAAGTTTATAACCTTTACAGAAGCTTGTTTCATCTAATTTTACGCACCGTTAGGAAAATAGAGGTCGGTTGAGTTTACCTGAATCATTCGGAGTAGATGAGCAGCAGATGTGCTTTTCCAACGTGTTGCTGCGTACACAAGTATATCCGTTTTGGCAAGACCTGGAAATTACATTGAAGCATTTGCAAAATGAGGCAAAATCGCCTATTCAGAAAATGTGGAATTGTATGAACTCACATAGATTGCGACGGCGAGCACTCGACGTGAGAGTTCGTTCGTGGGTTGATAAATGCCGCGGAGTTGTAAGGACATCCAAGATCTTTACCACAGCATCTGTAAGTTTTCTTTAAAGAAATAAGATTTCTACAGCAAACTTCTGTAAGCACATATTTGTGAAACTGTCCCAGAATAAATATTGTGCAAATCATGTCAGAGGTGACGAATAAACGGAGATTTACTAGGGGCGTACACAGACTCTGAAAACCTTTAAAATGCTAAATCTGAGTATGTGTAAACTGTAAACTATAATAAATATGACAACATATCAGTAAGTGAGACCTTTATAGGAATGGGGGTTAACGACCCGCTGTTCTAGAAGCCAAGAAAAGGGATTCCAAATAAAAAAATAGACATAAATTTTCGAAAGTGCCATAATTTGTAATCATTTCTATGAACTCGATCCCTACGAAACTTTATGATCAGCCCAACTTTCCATTTTTTAACGTTCTGAACACTTTTAAACTCTCAATGTTCCATTGCAACGGTGAAATACCTTAAATGCTAGAATCATATTTCAGAACTTAATGTTTTTATTCTGAAATAAAATCCCACCCCCGACAATATAAAGCAAGTTTCTAGCGAAATTCTCGTCCTCAATATTAGTCACTACTTTAGAAAGTGACAGCCGGAAGTGTTATTTAAAAAAACTTAACAGTTTAGCTTAGTAAATAATCATGTCACGCTGAATTTGCGCTTACATCCACAAAGACTCAGAAGATCTGCAGTCTGGCAATCTTATGGGAACAACTAATATTTCCTGAAAAAAACAAAATTTTAAAGTTTTTCTATACAACTTTAGCAGATCTAATAAAAGTACTGCAAATACGTATGCACACAATTAAATAAGACATTGCGAGCCTTTATAAAAATATCAATACGACTTCCTTCGAGCGTAAAATATAAAACAAATTACAAATATTAGGTATAAAACTACCTCGTCGTTGTGCCTCCAACAAGTGTGCAAGCGAACCCTGTTGGACAGGAGGACTGCGAAGAGAGGACGCATGAACGAGCTCTTCCAGATGACTGTAAACGGCATCATATACATACGTTACTATCACAATAAACTGCATAATCCTTTGCCACTATTTTCTAAATCAAAACACATGATGGAGGTAACATTTGGGACGCTTGTCACTTGATTTTCCCCCGAATAAAAGGTTACTGCTAGATATTCCGCTTATCAGAGGAGTAAAAATTTCATGGCTTACGGCTTATGATTCGCAAACATGGGCTTCGGCTAATTTTAAAAAAAACCATCGAAGTTAAAACTTGTGCGGTCAGAACTTAGATCGTCGAAAGAATGTAGAACACTATTCACCAGGCAAGAAAACACTTTTTTAAAAATTTTCCATTCAAAGTGTCTTTATGAAAAAAATCCCTTAACTTTGCTTTAAAAAAGTCAAGCAGCAGATAGTTTAGAAAGAGTACTCGTATCAGCAATGATTTCCAATCCAAAACTATCAATATTCTTGGACTAGCCTCACATAATCTTGGAATTCTACTCATAAATATCGGCTCCATGTTTTTTTTTTTCAAAAATTTCCTGATTATTCGGTCACTGTTAAATCCTTTTGACAAAATAAATACTGTTTACCTCGCAGATAAAAAGCTACCCACTATGCTTCGGCATTTTGAATTTTCGAATATTTCGAATAAATCGTTCTTCCGGCATTCCAATTCAAGAAAACGGGCATGTAAGTAATGTTTCTAAGATTATACAGTACATTCAACATTACTGTTTGATAGCACTAACCGGCCTTTCAAATTACAAGAAAAATATTTGTTTCATTGTGAAAAACTCGGTGATTTATTAGAATTATTCGAATATTCGAATAAATCGAAATATCAAGCCTAGAGAGTATCGATTAATCCGGTTTTTTACATATCTGAAATCAGAATACTTAAGACTGCTACAAGTCTGGAGAAGCTCTGCTTACGTCTTCAAAAAATTTGTTTTTCAAATTATTCGAAATTCCGTTTGCTGAAGTATACTACCCACACAACATTCGAAATGACTTAAATAGAGAACTCAAACCCCAAAAATGGCTGCTTTCCCCAAAAATTACACGCCTTTTTAAATTACACGCCTTTACATAACTGCCTAATATTTTTAGTAGCAGCTGTGAAAGTTCCCAGTTAAGTGTTTTCATTGCCTCTACTGTTCTCCCATTCTCAAGGAGTAGCTAGTACACGTTTCCACCGAGGATTATGTTCTTTTTTGTTGACCCAAAGCTCTAAATGGAATTCGTTTGCTCAAAGAATCAAGCATCAGCAGCTTATCTATATTAGGCTCATAACGCTGCTCGCTGAGAACCGGTCAGTCGGAAGAAGCTTAGCGATCACTCGAAAAGCAAACACAAGAGGACGGTCGCTTGTATCCATTACATGGGAGAAGCACGTGGTACTCGAAGGATCAGAAGAGCGCGAGAGTGGATGAAATAAGTGGTTTTCAGGCTGAAAAGTACGGTAGCACGCACCTCGAGGTAGGTAACCTGGCCCTGGCCGCACATATGATTGTCATTTTGGGGTGATGATCCCTGGCAACAATAAGATGTTCCTGTACGTTCGTACATTCGACAGACGTATCCTGTAAATCCCAATTCTATATTCCTAACATGATAATTTTTACATATCAGACCAGGTTAGCTTCCTGTGGCTACAGTTTGATCATTTGTAACTCACCATCAGGGCAGCTGCTTATGCTTGGATTGCATACCACTGGTGCTGACAGGATCGTGAGAGGTATTCCGGTTCCACAAAGATCATCTAAAAAAGGATTATTGTATGAAGAGCTTTTGATGCGAGAGGAAGAGGAGCTGCTAAGTGTTTGCTTTCGATGAAAATCTTGTTTGTTTCTGGAGTTCCAAAAAGGGCAGTGGAAAAAGGAGATCGTTGAAAAAAGAGGCCCTTGATAGCTCATCTGTTTTGCAGACGAATTTCTATACCGTGCTTTGGTATGAAGTTAACAGTGATAGTAATACATTTACTTGCTTGCTGATAATAGAAGTAGGACAAAAGAATCAGAAAAAGGTTTAAAAAATTAAGCTGCTTGAAGCAGAGGATGCTAATTTCTAAGTAGGTAGAACCTCTTCAATCGAAGAAGAGCTGCTCATTCTCTTATGAAGCGATTTTAATTAGGATTGGTAGGTAGCAATTTTCTCCACAAAAACAAGAATTGTACTCTGGGCTGCTACATGAGGTAGAAACAATATTAACTTTACTATTACAGGTAGAAATGGCTATAGCTCTTCCAGTACAACAAACGTTATTTTTCCAGCACAAATGTGAGCTCGCACGTGCTCAAATTTTGGGGAATTAGATATAGCAAAATCCAATAAACTTGCGATTTGCAAAAGGCTCCGGTATAAGAGGAGAAATCATGAAATTATCTTTTACATTTAGTGGCTACATTAAAGCTGAGCAGACTACTTCATGGTAACGCAAATAATGCCAATGCTCATCATTTTCTTTTCAAATCTAGAACAGAAACGACGATTCAGTGGGCCCAGTTATACGCTAGATAAGCATAAACGCTCTCTTAGCTCATATCCTACGTAAGTTATGTACCCAAATAAGAAAACAAATAACTCACCTGGTGCTTGATAGAATGGCTGTGAGAATGGATCATCATTTGCCTGGTCCGACGTTCCAAGGGATTCACAAAGCCCAGCCTCTGGGTTGAACACCTTGCCTGGGAGGCATTTCCGTTTAGAATATGTACTGAAAGAAAAATCACTCTTTCTGCTCTACAATGTAGGCTTATACCTCTACTCTTCATATCTTAGGGTGAACAGCACGCGAAGTGAGGCTAATTCTATTTGGCTGATCAAAGTGCGCAGCTTTTTGTAACCTCTTGTGCGTCCGCTTTCAAGTGGATTCAAAAAGTTCACGAGTTCGAGACAATAGAAATGGATCTTATGTGGACGAAGAATTCAGCAGAAAAGTTAAGAGAAATTAGGAAAGAGGATAATTTTAAGATTTTATCATTAAACACCGAGAATAGAAGGAATTATTAGCAGGGATTCAACTCACCCTTCTAAATTACAGTACAAATAAGATTCGGGATTCGTAGGATCCGCTTTCTTGGCACTCGAATTAGGATCGCATTCTAACTTTGCCAGCACCAGTAAAATACAGTACAGCAGCTGTAAAAAAAATGCATTTCATAAATTTTGTATAAGCATAAGTTTGCGAATGTGTAGATATATAAGATGTTGACCAAAAATAATAACAAAAAAAAAAACAAAAACAATACAAAGTAACCTGTTTTGTGCCAAGAAAGCATATTCTTGCATTTCAAATATTAAAAAAATATGAGAAGACTTAAAAGCGTGGATATTCCTGTGCGAATATCTTCGCACATTAAACTCCTTGAAGAGCGATTATTTACCTTATTGGTGTTACCTACCAATGCTAGAATTATTTATAAAGAAATAAAAAGTAGTATGAAATAAATACCTGTACTATCAACAGACACGGCTGCATTATGCCGCTAAGCCTGTGCCACTGAAACTTAGCCAGATTAAGCTTGACAACATAGACCCGAAAGTCAACATAACATCGGAACACGAAGGAGATCAAGTGCTTCAGGAAATAATGGCAAACTGGTGTTATAACGAATTCCTTAACAAAATATAAGCGGAGGTTAAGCCATTTGCGAATAAAAACCAACCATTAATGTTCCGTTTTCATCGGACCTATTTATTTTCAAAATTTGTTTCTGCGAAAATAAGGTTGAGAACCATAGGTAAAACAAGCGTATGACAAGACCAACAGCTATGGTCACGTTTCAGACATTACTTTAGTTGATCAAAATGTTAGTGCTGCAGCAATTTATAAAGAAAAAACTACAAAAGTATAGTATAAAAAATCTTCAAAATACTAAAAACATTTCGCCCTTTTGTAATCTGAGCAATACTACAAGAAAAGAGCAGGGCTAGCATAGCGTAGACCCACTCGTTGGCTAGTTTTAAGAAGATCAAGAACACATCGCGAAATTTTGGAGATGCGACAAGATGACTGCATCCGACATAATATGAACACTCTATATAATCTTGACAGCCAGGTCTGAGAATAGTCGAAAGGTGGAAGAACCTCTTTTGAAATGATCCGCTTCCGCTTATAATACTTTGGAATAAAGACAAAACAGTCGTTTCCAGAGCTACAAATCCAAATATCATTACAGCCGCATGCCGCAGCTAATGTGCTCCAAACTCTAGAATTCTTAAAAGCGAGACAGCTGTAAGGTGGCACCGAATGCTCAAGCAAGTTATATACTTCTGTTGTGAGTGCGTTCACTATGACAGCTGCTGCATAAAAGGAGTTTGATATGGGGAAGAAGTAATGGTGCAGATTCGGAGAAGACATTATATTTAAGATTTTTTTCCTTCATAATAAGGAAATTAGCAAGTAATTTGGAAATGAGAAGCAAAGAAATAAGAAGCAAAGAAATCCTAGAACTGTACAGTAATGCAGCAACAACAGTAGTTCCTTGTGGATGAATATGTAGGTAGGAAGCTTATCGTTCAAAAGTGTTTCATAGCGGCTGTGCAAGAATCTCACTCTAGGTTTAATCATTCAAAAAAAAAAAACTTAGGTACTGCTATGACAGTTGCTAAGAAGATATGCAGCCTATCATAGTAAAATCGCCAGTGAAAAGGTGGTCGCATCGAAATACTTGTTTTGCAGAGCCATGCTCAACAAGTTCAAGCGAATCTTTAGGTAAACAAACACAAACAACGATTTGTTTAGCGAGCAGTAAGGACAAAAGGGATTGAGGGATCGTGGTTACTGTGAGCAAATAGATGTGGTAGAAATTCAACGGCCTCATTTAAGTAACTCTTGGAAATCCTGGAAATCCTATCAGAATAGTGAAGGATCAGCGAGATGCTGGTGGAAATCCATTTCATCCAAGAAAGGGAGCAACAGTAAATCTGTGATAAACGAAAGAGCACCTGAGCAAATGGAGTACTGGATAAGTTAAATGACTACTCCAGTGATAGCTAATACGGCTAAATAGGTCTGATATGAGGATGTCGTCAGCCTCAGGCGACGGAGGAGCAGTCACCGTCGCAAATCTTCGAAATGAGTGAGCAGTCAGCTCGAGCACCTATATCACGACGTTGGCGAACAACATGACGCATGAACTGGCCGGTGCTGTCCAGCCAGCCACCATGACCCTCCCCGGAGGTCCAACCCCCGTCGTCCAGCCCGGCCCGGCGTCCCTCCTGGCTCGGCTCTCGCCTCAAGCAAACATTGCCTGCGATCTCCTCGACGAACGCGCTCTGAGCGTTGCGTAATTTCGATTGTCTTGTCTGCATTGTTCGACTGTCAGCGAGTTTGTTTATCGCATTTAGAAGAAGCCGAAGAGTCGTTGCTGAAAATATCCAGATGGAGTGCTCGCTGGAGCTGCGCGGGTGCGAGCGTGTGTGTTGAACTGTATGAGGTTCAAGTGAGTGCCGCCTAAACACTGGCTGAACAACATCGATGCAGTACGCTAATCGTGTCGAGAAGCTGTTCAACCGGCGCACAACAAACAACACACGCATACAGCTACCATTTTTAGATTAGCCGCTGATGAGACCACCATGGGTGCTGGAACGTACGTAACACCAGTGAGTGAGCGCAGAAAGAGTTGGAAGAAAAGCTGGCGACAGACGCTAGCCCTGTCCACTTTGAAACAAAGCCCATCTTCGAACATCGCGCTGCCGCCGGGCTCGAGAACATGACCAAAGACCATCCAAGGGAAGGAGAAGTTGCTGAAAAGGGAGCCGATTTGCTTTTTTGTGTACAGTTCTATCCAGAAAAAGCATAGAATGTCAAGACCTTCTCCGAACTCGTCAGAGTCCAACATTTCGCTGGACAACATACTACTTGAACTCACAGCTGCATTATCAACAGCATTTTTTGAAACTCCGCAACCTCTTCTTTTCGCATTTTCACCTCATTCTTTCGTAATTCTCTCTAAATGTCTTCTAAACGGAAAGAAAGATATTTTTTGCAATCATTAGACCCCGGCCTTTCCAAGGATATGTGACTTCCTGTGCAACATCCAGGTCTATTAGATTATGCACCGCTGCATGTCATGATAGAATTAAGACGGAACACTCAATGACAGGCTCAAGACAGCTAATGGAGGTTATAGGAACATGGATGAGCTAGCTGGAGAAAATATGCGTCATTAGGTGAACTACTAATAGTAAGTGCTTATCCTGAGCACGTTTCCCCTTCAGAATTATAATGAAGCTAAAGAAACTATGTGAAAACGCAGAAATCTCGACATTCAAGCGAACAGGGTAACGAGAACTAACTCAGCGAGAGTCCATTTTAAGCCATTAGCCAAAACCCCATTCTTCAAAGCTATATACGGCTTTAGTGATAGCTCTTCATTATTCACCTTTTTAACGCAGATAAAGGCGTAAATGTGAGATTTCAAGAAATCTAGTCCCAATTCTTAACCGAAATGGATCTCGTTCATGAAAAGCATGTGGATGGGTCACGCAAAAATCCGCTCTATCGGGAGAGAAGCGCAACCTCGTGCAAAGGATTACGGTCACGAAAAAAGCAAAGAAGCGCCGAAGAAAGGTTAGCTCATCTCTTCCTCCAGCCACACAAGCGAGGAACTGTGATAAACAGTATTGGGCTTGTCTAAAATTTCTTTCAAAAGGATATAAAAAGACGGGCTTACCAGTAGTGATTTTCTTCAAATATGCTCGCTTTCCCAGCCCTCGTAATTTCCTACTGCGTTAGAAGAGGTCCTTTGATAGGAGGTAAATTTAGACTATACCTGAAATAGTCTTTATATTCCAACACTCACTAGGAATTCAATAAAGTTCCCTCACAGAAGAAAAAGTGTACTGAATGGCCTGAAGTATTAGACTGTAAACCGTTCCGCTACCGTGGCCTATCGTAACATTTGCACAGTAATGGGTGAAGATACTATTGCTTATTGCACTAGCACATTGGTTCAAGAAGTTCGAAGAATGGAACTATGAGCTTGACGACGAACCCACCCCCCAAGGTCACTTAAGAGTGATTTGGACAGATTGAAAGCCGCTATTATGTTGTTATTATTTAATACTATTCGATAATTCATATATATATATATATATCTTAATTATATTTCGTTTAAAAGAAATAAATTTAAAAAATAAAAGTGCAAAAAAATCCTTCTCGAAAGTTCACATTCTAATAGAATAGGAAAGGTTTATCCCTGGGTCCGTATCCAATGAAATTTAGCCGTGAGAGGAACTATGCGGTTTTCCAGTGAAAATAGATACATTGGATAATGGCCGTGGACGTTGCGAGAATGTTTTCAGTCGAAACGTTTTTCCACTGGTAAACTGCTTATTGGATAGCAATTTCCACCGGAGATACTCGCATTTTCACTGGGAAGAGCGTTTTTCCAGTGGAAATATGTAGCTATGTTGGATGCGGGCCCTTCTCACCCCCCCCCCTGTTTTTTGAG
>KN549435.1:130843-142428 GCA_000797555.1 Oesophagostomum dentatum | reverse complement strand
TCACGGCGCTGGCACACGCGCACTTGTCAGGTGAATCCCCTATACAACATTTAGTGAACCAGCGATCGAATGTAATGGGAGATTCAAAATTGAGCGCTGATTCCAAAAAGGTGTTCGTGGTGGGTTTCGCCTTCTTTCAGTCATATATGTTCATATAAAGTAGTATCATACAGTCTGTTCATAACGATTATGTGGTGATTCGTTTGTACTCCCAGCTGCTTTTTTAAGCCGCCATTTTCCACCAACTTGTCCGAATTTCCACTCACAATCAACGCAAACAAACGGAAGTTTGGACGAGTTAGTAGCCGCATTTGAGCGGGCCAAAGCAGAACCCACGGCAGGGCGGATAATTTCGCACCCATGACCAATAGTATACTATTAGTATACTATATGATGAACCGTGACCTCGATCCAATGTGCATGCTCTGTGGCTGTAACAAAAGTCACGTAGGCACGCACTTGTCAAGTAAACCCCCTATACAGTAATGGGAATGAGAATTGCAGTCGTCTGAATACACAGAACCAAACTAAACTCGGTCTTGCTCACAAAGAACGATGTACTCAGCAGTTAGTTCCAATTCCCTTACTTCTTCGCCAGGTAGGTTTGTAGGTGAATGTTTATCTCCTTTTGGATATTTGAAACTTTGAACCGCTTTCAGGCCTATGAATACGACGAGTAGGTCAAAACGTCAGACCGTCTGAGAAAATAAACATTCATCTATAAACCTATTTCACACAGAAGTAAGACAATTGTAGATACCATATCAAAGTTTAAAGAAGAAAGAACATGGAATCAGCAATAGAGGATTGTTAATATCCGAAAACAGGATAAAAAACCAAATAAAACAAAAAGACAAAGCTCCGCCGTCACGTGTACACAAACGAGAGCACATTCCCATGAACTAACCATAGGATCCACATAAACTATCGTTTACTGCGATCAATAAAGCCCCTTGCAGAATGCGCGAGCTCGGCGAGCTCACCAGTGCTGTAGGGGCTGCCACGCAGCCATTTGACTACCCCTATAATATTGCGAGCTCGCCGAGCTCACCAACTCTGAGTGGGGCTTAAGTCGAAACTGCTTTCGGAAATCAACCCTTAAGAACAACGGGAAATTACATCCCCATACGTCTACAGCAGCTTTACAGATAAGTTATATACATACACTAATGCTCCAACAAGGTCATTCCCTTACCATGTGTTTTTCGTTTAACATTTGTAGATCACTGACTATGCATGGCACTACCTACTTTGAAGGTTTTAGAATACCCCCCCCCCCCCAATTAATGCTCATTTCTATGTAAAATTGATACCAGTAGGTAGACGTTGGTAAATCAATCAAGCGAAGTTTTGGAAAGCAGATCAAAGTACAGTAGCTGGTACCCGCCAACGATTGCGCTCAAGTGGCGAAAAAACCTTCGATTGCAAAAAAAAAAAACTTTAAATGGCATTACGATTCTTACTTATGTGGTGATTTACGTAGAATTAGTAAAACTACTTCGGACAAGTGTTAAAGCTTAGATAATTCATAATTTATGAAGCAGACACCTCGCAGGGACAAGATGTTGATTTGACCGTTTCCCTGACTGATTCCCAGATGAAATATCTCCACTACCTATGCGAGAAAGTCCCGCGCGACAGGACAAGGACAAGCGCCGCCTGTTCTGGCACTGAGCCAATTTCACTTATGGGCCGATCACCTGACCAAAGTCTGTTTTTGGGTGTGTGAAGGCGGGTAAAAGGAACCTGAAATCTGAGGAAAATGTATGTGGAGATCTTCGTCTTGCTAAATCAGGTCAACTCGTTGTTATGTCAATCTACTGTTTTTAGGCTACTTCGGAATTTGTCGAGCACACCATATGGATCGAAAGGTCACTGCCAGGATGACATTAAATAGGATCGCCGAATTTCAGGGTATGTATGCGATCTGTGGCTAACATTTTCAGAATTTCCTTTCGTATAAAATTTTAGTACGATCTCATAGTTGCAATGTAACGGAGTAGTGACGTAAAAGGACATGTGATCTGCAAGCCGCACAGACTATACGATGATCTGGCGAGCAACAGATCGAAATTTCGCATTGCTCTGCTGAGACTACGATAGCGCTCAAACTGGCCGCACCCGGCGCGACAGCTGTCAAGCACACTAAACTGCAGACAGCATCTTCGTTTATTGGCAGTTCTGGATGAAATATCCTAAACTCCATATTGCTGGAATTAGCAGGCATTTTGATCTGAGACGCATCGATTGTGTCGGGGTCACATGGCGCAGCAGCCGCGTGACCTGCTGAGACCTTTTATCGATACCACAATTTTTCAGTATACTGACTGGGAAGGGCAGAAAAACATGTTTTGGTTCTGACGCAGTCTGTAGAGGTAAAAAATTGCTCTTCATATTTGTTGGCATTTGTCACCATTCAGCTTTGGCCCATTGAACGTTAACAGCATTCTTCCTAATTGCTCGTTGGTTTTCGGCTTGTAGCATTCTCTCAGCTGCCGCTCCACTATTGTTGGACTTCTTTTCTTCTCCCTGGACTTCTCTTCTAAAATACTTTACAGGACAGAAGCCGTAATAGGTTGATTATCGGTTTCATTTCTGTCGTCACACATATGTATGCGATGTGAATCATTGATTTTATATCTGTCGTGTATCCCAGTTTTTGTAATCTTCTCAGAAAGATGTAGAAGCAGTCCGGGAACGTTTACATACCAAACTATTTAATCATGTCCAGGCGAGAAGCTGTTCGACTGTTCTCTGCTCCATTGTCCTGCTTTCTTCCTGCTAGCTCCGACCTCATAACTGAAATGTTCTGAATATGATGAATCAAATATTTTAATTGAATTTCTTCTCATCGTCGTATGGTTGAAACAAGTCAATGTACTCATTTTTTGAATGTTTCAATATGGTCATAACGAGAAGTCAGTTCATCAGGTCAGCGCATTTATCGAATTTCATGGATGACATCTGGAAAACAGATATTCCTTGTGTTCTGCTGTTTATTCCACTTACAGTTAGTTATTTTTTAGGAGTTTTTTGAAAAGTTTGATCTAGCGAAGGTAGTGTGTAGGCAGATATCAGCGATGCCACCTCAGCACAAATAACTGCTTTTGCATAATACTTTTTCAAGAGTTTTCCAAATTTTGTAATTTTTATGTCAGTGGTATACGCCATGTGGAATTCGTTTTGCGGATGATTTCCAGTGATTTCTATCTAATTATGTTTTAAAACTTGATCAGTCGGTGCAGAAGTGCATATTTTTCTCGGTTTCTTAGAGTAGTTGACTGCAATTAAGTATATGCTGCGACCAAGAAGTTCCTAAAGTAAACGTACAGCTTCCTACTGTGTGTGACTAAAAAGGCGCTTCCATCCTAGCGAGCTTAATTGGCTGTCACTGTTCGTAATTTTTGAAATACTTTTGAAGATGTTCATATCACCTGGGCACTGACTTCAGCAAGCACTGATGTGTCAACTTTATATTTGCTCTTTAAGCACTTATAAAGTAACTCGAACTGAGGCTCAGCTTAGAGTGTTGCTTACTGCTTTGAACTCTGCCTTCAAACGAAAATCCTTTAGTCATACATGGCTGAATTCTCTGCACCCGTCACGGATTTTTTTTGTTCAATCCTTTTATTTCGCGGTTTCTTTCGAGAACAAATGCTCGTTTTTCCGACATATTTCTTCTGTACACAGATTATGGCAGATTACTCGGTTGGGGAAAAGATATTAGAAGAACGCTTATTTGAAAATGACTCTAGTCGTCCCTCTGAGCCAGATCATGTGACTAATTTGAAACGTGGCGTTGTTCGAGAAGCCTACGAGTTATTTCTAACACATTTCGGTGCTAGTCCAGTAAATGTAAGTTGGATTTTTTACTATTTGAACTTTGAGATTATCTCGTTTCAATGCATTCAATTTCGCCGATATATCAGTTATTTTATGGAAGTCAAATCTAGGAAATAAAAGCTGCTGCAGCGCCCGGCCGGGTGAACCTTATTGGAGAACATATTGACTACTGTGATGGATTTGTTCTGCCCATGGTAGGTGAGCAATTTTTTATAGTGTTACAAGGTTTTTGGGAAAAGACGTTCCGCCAGTATAGTTATATTCTTAAATTGCATTTCAGGCTATTCCACTTTACACTGTTGTTGTTGGTCGGAAAACATATGACCAAAAACGAGGTTTTACTAACGTATTTTCATCACACTTTGCTGATCCTCTCGTTATTCGTCGTCCATATGACAGAATCGTTCGTGAGGTATGTGTTCTTTGCTATTCATTTTCATAACTCTATTTTACACCAGTGCAAAAAAATTCTTCATTTGTATGTGCCAGGCTGGAATAATGAATTGTAGGACAGCAATTGTATGCTCTGTTCGTTCGCTAGAGGCGCCCGTCTCCCCTCGCGCGCGGTTGCACGCGCATGACTACTCTCAGATTACTCATTCGAAACCAGGCAAACTGTTCAAACGATATCTCTTCTGGAGGCCTTAGATCAGGTTCTTCACGGCTGTAAAAAGCAGATCCAAATATTTGGTTGCTAAAGCTTCGGACCACCAATGTTGACCGCGGTCGCGCAACCGCGTGCCTTGAAAGACTGGCGCCTGCGCCGAACGAACAGATGGTATACACAGTCGTTTCATGGGACTCCGACGGGCGGGACCCTATTGTTGGGGTTAGACACTGCACATTATCGGCGTCTGGTTGGCATACAGGGCCTGAAATCCTACGTAGATGCAGCGCTGTGCAACAGGGTACCAAATCCAAACAGCTGATTTGCGTTTCACTTTTCCTAGCCAACCTGACGTCAGCAGTGCGTATCATCTGCAGTCGGCAATTATATCTCGCACGCCAGGAGTCTTACGAAAGGACTATACTCAATGGGTGGAATATAGCTGCATCTCGTGAATCTTCGCCGCATGCTAATGTGATTTAAATGCGTATTATGGGCTACGATTCACAAGCTTCTTATGATATGCAGCGTTACAAGCCTTGATCAGGGTCCGTATTCATGAAACCGTTAGGAGTCCAAATGCATTTTGAAATGCACTTCCAGGAAGTTTCCTCCTAACGCAGTTTAAACTTTTCAGTCGGCACGGCAAGTGCGAGCAAGAACAGGTGAATACGATCCAAAATGTGAAGAGAGCTTTTTCAGGAAATTGCTCCAAAAAAGTTCCAAACCGTATGTATTCCAAGCTCCTTTTATGAATATGGGCCCAGTGCATAGTCAAATCATACATAGTTGTGCACTATGACAATTCTAGGTGTTCCGTGCTTCGTTAACGGAGTGCAGCGGCCATCTAATTTTAGGAACAGCAACTAACAATTTAAAAAAAATTTCTTCCCTATCATATGTCTTCTCTTGTTCAGGGCATGACATGGGGACGCTACATCCAAGGTGTTTTCGCATTAACGGAGTGTAGCCTATGCTTTGATGTTGTCGTTCATTCTAGTATACCACTGGGAAGTGGGCTTAGTAGCTCTGCTGCCCTCGAGTTGGCTACCTATCATTTCGTTTCTCAGTTTTTTCCTGGTAAGGTTTGCTCTTTTTCATTTTTTACTGCTTTTTCCTCCTCCGCGCATACAATCACTTTAGAGCCTTTACCTAGAGGGGTGAGGAGTGCAGAGTTGTGCCGTCGGGTTGAGCACGAGTATGCGGAAGTGCCTTGTGGAATCATGGATCAGTTCGTTATTGCCTTAGCTGAACACGGTCACGCCTTACGTATAGATTGCAGGTATTTGTTTGCAAAGTTTTTTTTTGGATGTTTTCAGCAGCATGTGCAATTCCTATCGGGGATCGCGCGCTCATGGTCATATGAAAACTTTCTTTTTGGGAAATTTCACATGTTACTTAGATGCTAGGTTTTCAAACGCGAGAATCATGCTGTGCTTGAATAGCTTGAAAATTGAAAATTCATAGTCGGAAAAGAATCTGTCTAAGCACGGCTTCTGACATTTGAAATTATTCACGAAAACGTTCACTGCTGAACTGAAGCAGTTTGATTAATCCAAATCGCTAACCTGAAAGCGCAGAAATTGCAGTGCAGTGGTCTTAGGTTGAATGGCATTAAAAATTTGCGAGGCGCCCTTCTTATTCTGCTAAAATACAACTATCTTTAGACTGCATAATGGCTTTTCTGTGTTCATGTAGGGCAAGTTTTAGATAAGGGGAGGGGGAGGCGAGAGAGTAGCCCATGAGCCAGAAGAAATCTGAAAACGGACCACTTTGTTGATTAACATCTACTATTGATTCAGAATATCGACTTTCTTTTTCTAAGAGTTAAAAAACTGCAACAAAACTAATACTGGTCCCGGCTTTTGAGTCGAAGGGAAAATGTCGGTCATACCTCATCTCGTCGAAAAAAAGTAGCTGCGAAAGTAGTTTCACTCGTCACTTAAATCAGTAGAATTGTTGCCCATCTCGCACGAAAAGGATCTCATATTTTTCTTCGTCATTTGTTCACGAAAAATACAGTCTCATCTTTCCTCAATGTTAGTCAGCTTAGTGGCTTGACATGTTTATATGCTACAAACTCTAAGGGTTTTGTGCACTATCGTTCTTAATTATTGGGATCAGTAGTGAATGTAGCTATTGATTAAATAGGATGCTATGCGCAAAAGCCCATTATTTCGCATAAAACTGAGCAAGACGTGGGCTGTTGATGTGAACTGATTTCTTAATGGAATGGTTTTCCTATTTTTATTAGTTCACTAAATGCACGCAGAATTTCGTATTAAAATCTGTGCGTTGCCATTTTTAGTGAAATTCTAGGTCGCTTTCGTACGAGTTGATCCCTATAAGCATATCTCACGACGCTCTGTTTTTGATTGTCAATAGCGGAGTGCACCACAAGCATGCGAGTGGAGAGTACGCAAAACGAAGGAAAATGGTAGAAGAAGCCCTTCGAATGTGAGTTTTGATCGGTCTTCTATATGTAATAGTAAATGAAGGAGCATATTCCAGACTTAACGTAGATTCCTGGCGCAGTGTTACTCATGAGATGGTGCAGGAGAAGCTATCTTCTGGTGATGCTATGATGTTCGATTGTGCCCTACATGTAGTAAGTTAGCGTACTTGACAGTAGCTCGATCCTAAATGTCTGCAATTCATGTGATAATTTCTCAGGTTGACGAGATTGAGCGGACTGTCAAAGCTACTGAAGCTCTCCTGGACAACGATATCACACATTTCGGACGGTACATGTGTGAAAGTCATAACTCGCTCAGGTAGCGTCTGCTTATTGCTTCATGCTTCTGTGGAACGTTTTGAGAACAAAGACCTTTTAGGGACAAATACCGAGTGTCTTGTGCTGAAACTGACGAGCTGGTTTCACTTGCAATGGCATGCGAAGGCGTTTTTGGGTCTCGTATGACTGGCGGTGGGTTTGGCGGCTGCACAGTCTCACTAGTCAGGAAGGAGAACCTCGAAGACGTGAAGAACTACATCAAGGTAGTTAATTCCTCATTGCTTCCTTCAATACTGTTGTTTGTTTACTCTTTTAATGAGATTCTGCAGCACAGAATGTATGGCATGTTTAGGACAACTACAAGGGTGGCACACCAACGTTCTATGAAAGCGAACCAGTGTCACATGCGGGTCCCGTGAAGTTATTGTTTCTTGGAAAGTAGAGGTAGTCGGATAGTTTATATACTGCCATTTTCTGCTACAACATGAAATGCCAGTAAGTACGCAACTGAAAATAGTCGAAATGCAAGCTTTCAAATGTTTTATGATTTTTACGTTGTTACATAGGTGATGATATGTTGTTTTGGAATACGGTTTCCTTCACAGATTCTATTGTCTTATATTCATTGCAATAGTTGAGATAGATTACTCTTCAAGGCATGTGCCGTAACCTCATATGGTACAAGCTGTCGGTTTTACAGAGGTAAAATAAAAGAGTTTTATAGAGTTATTGTGCTAGAAACACGTGTAAACTGTGGAGGTTATGGAGGTTATGATGTATTTTTCTTTCCTGTTTATTAGGATCAAGCCTTTGCTGCTCAAAAGGAGATCATTTCCAAAAAATTATGTTCATCTTATAAACATACAGCATAATTTTAAGCTGCTGCAAGATCTCATTGAGTTGTTTTACTAATGTCCATTCGTCTTTTTAAAAAATTTTTTGTGAAGCGTTTTTCAAGAGGTTTCCATAATAGCACTCATTTTAGAAGAGAAAGCATTCGCACTGTAAGTGATACTATGTTACATGCAATGTAATTTTCCGAGATCTGTTCAAGCAAAACTTTATTCAGGGAAATGGTAAATAAACTCTTACAACCCTGTCGTTCCTTGATAGCCGCTACGCACAACAGAATCGGAAGCGCGGTCGGGGCAAGGACAGTATTCTGCATCTTTTCCAGGTCTGCCTTCAGGTCCTTCCTCACCAGCTTCTCCGTCGCGTCCTTGGGGTCCCGGATTTCCCACTTGTCCAGGTGGGCCAACTGGTCCACTTCTGCCCGGAGGTCCGTTGAACCCGTTAAGACCTGGTGGTCCAGGTTGTCCAACATCTCCGCGTGGACCTTTGGGTCCAGGTCTTCCGATCGGGTGCTCTGCATCACGTCCTTTCTCTCCTGGAGCTCCCGGTTCTCCTACTTTACCAAGTGGTCCAGCTGGTCCTTGTTCTCCCGAATTTCCTGGTATTCCATCTCGTCCTGGATTGCCATCTTGACCCTTTGGCCCTGGAAGACCACGAGGTCCTGGGCGACCCAGTGCTCCTGGAGGTCCTGTCGGTCCAGCAGGGCAGGTGAAGCAACCGCTTGTGTCACGCTGTGGGGCGATGTCCTCTGCGCCAATTCCGGGTTTTCCATCAAGACCAGGATATCCCCCTGGTCCAGGTGTACCTGGAACACCCTTAGGACCAGGTGGACCACTAGGGCACTTATTATCAGCGTTGCAGTTGCATTTTGAGTTCTCGTTTCCAGGATTTTGTGCGAAGACGGGAGGAGTAGAAGGTGGGCTGACATGGGGAGTGGAGGGTGGACCGTCGTTGGTGCTGGCGGGCTTATTGATCAGTGCGCTTTCGTACTGACGGCGAACTCTTCGTACGGATCCTATGCTCATAATGTCCTTCCATAGGTCGTCAGTGGTGACCTGGAACATGTAAATAAAATGACGACTTCCTGATAATAGTTGTTGTTCGCTTACCCTAAAACTTCCAAGTTCTCTCTCGAGCTCCATCCAGAATCCAGCTACATCTGAGTAGATGCTGAACATAGCCACAAGGCAAGCACCCAGCGTTACAGCAGAAATAGTAGAGGCGACCATAGTCGCTGTCTGGACCTTCATCCCTCTGTATGTGGTGGTAATTTGCTTCTTGTGCACACAGTCGGGTAAGAGGGCAAGAATGGTGTTCGAATAACCGCAGCTACTGTCATTTATATCGGGCAAGTGGGTCAGTCTCGAACATTTAAGGTTCGGTTTTTAGCTATGGGAGAGAGTGAGCAGATAGAGTGCGCAGAAAACGAACTCGATTAGTTTGCGATTAAACTGGATGGACAGAATCGTATCGAGTAAGGTAATTAGATGAAAAAGCGTATTGTTTCTTCGAGATCAGTTGCAAGCAAAATTTTATAAGGATTCGGGTAATTTCCGGATATATGCAAATTATTCGGAAGAACTTGGAATGTGCTGAAGCGTTAGCATTAATAGCTGGCATCTGTATAACACGATCTGCTGAAAGGTTTTGCCGAGATTTTGTCCACATGGATTTACGTGTAGTTACTGTAGGAAAACAGATACTATTGATAAGCGCTGTACTCCCACGACGCAGTAGACAGTAATAAACTGAGACATCATTCATATCGTGTCTCTTCTGAAAATGAGGACTCATAATGAACACCGTCGGTACAGCTGGAGAAATCCAGAGCAATGTGGACAATGACAGTTAGCGAAGGTTCAGCAGTATAAATATCTGATCGGCTTTTTTATTAAGCATATATCGGTACTGTTTAATGCTCCTCAAAATTTCTTAGAGTTCATTTTCTAAATGGACTGTGGAACTTGCTCCAGTCTATCGATGTTTTTGTTGTTTTATAACTGTAAAGGTAGTGTAGATACTGTATAAACGGAAAACTTGCTTCTGTAATGTAGCTAACATTTCATTTTATTTATGTTTTGCCATGATAGCATGGATGCATAACGAGTGGGTTAGAACGTTGTTTTCGGAAGCGTTCTCCCAAGTGTTTGTGAATTCTCACACCTAGCTTTCATTCTTATGAAGTGACCCTTCTTTTTTACTGAACTGTCGTGTGAAATGATGTGAAATGATGTATTCCGCAGTAACAGACGTTATTCGGCTAATTGAGCAAGTTCTGGATTGTGAACGAGCTGTGCTGTCGGAACATGGTCAACTTAAAGCTTGTGCAATTCGCCATTCTATAATTCCAACATAAAAGGAAAAAAAGTGAACGTCGGCTTGCTCGCACTGCAGAACCTGTACTGCGGTTTCTTTTTGAATTTTTCGCCATTTTTGGGATTTCGCTCTGTTTCAAAAGATAAAGTTTTCATCCCCTGAAAATGAGAATGCAGTTGTTGCGTACGTGGTTTGTTATAGATAAATACCTGCATCATCGACTGACTTCTAATTATCAAAAAACTTTAAAAAATCGATATTTTGAGACTGGTGGTAAGACGACCCATTTACAGAGTTTCTACTGGCTGAGGCCGTTTTTACACATTTTCGGATGGAATCACACTACTTCATACAAGGTGACTATGTGTAGGGATTTTTTTTGGCTGAAAAACAGTTATTGGCAGTGGGATCTTACCTGGCGAAGGACTGCGATACCAAGGTCTCAACAAAAGTTTTCAAGAATATTTCCAAGAGGACCTAACCCTGTTCTACCCCCTAGGGTATGTCAGACAAGGCAATAACTGACACTATGCTCCGTAAACCTCGATAAGTCAAATAGTTAATAATAATTGCCAAATAATAATAGTGAATAGTTCCAAGCGCATGCATCAGAATCACCATCACCAACACCTCATCAGCTATCAGAATCTACTGATTTTAGACTTTCCGATCGCAGTAATAGCACAGATGCTTATAATTTCAAGGACTAATCAATCTGCAGGGAACGGACAGTTGCAAGACTAGAAACTGATCATACAGAACAATAGAAACGAAGCCTTCATAAAACCGAGCGGAAATATAACACCTCTATAAAACAACTCTGTAAAAATAAAACCTTTCTGCAATAACTATTTCACATAACGGCACACTAAAACGCCTGGCATCCATCAAGTTGACTTAGTGCTTTTTGCTTCTGCTCTTCATCTGCTTTTTCTTTCCTGCAATAGAATTATTTTTTCGCGTTCTCGTTGTTGTTTTTACCTCGAGGTTCTGGAAACCCAACCTGGATTCTATTAGTGTGCTAGTATAGGTACAGTCTGTCCGTGCCAGCCTGTCCGATCGCGCGGTCTGCGTATTGAGGCATGCGGCGTGATGGCGGATCCCCTGCCCGCTTCTATCAATAATGGCGGCTGCCGGCTACTTTAGACGAGGGGTGCGAGGCGCCAGCCCGTGCCTGCTCACGACGTTATGTCTCGCACCCTAGACGAGCAGGCATGGGACCCGCCATCTCGC
>KN549435.1:116673-128004 GCA_000797555.1 Oesophagostomum dentatum | reverse complement strand
TAAATTTTCATGAAATTCTGCAGAAGTTGGCACAGGATATTGATAAGCCTACCAGGCTCCGGATCATTCTGTTCAGAAGCTTCAGCGTCTTTGGGTTGTTTTCTTCGCTTATAGAGTTTTCCCTCCTGTAAGACGAAGTTTTCTGATGTCGCTCCAGCACCCCCCCCCCCCACTGTTTTCTGATGTCACTCCAGCCCACCTCAGTGACTTCTTCTAATTTGCGCTCTAATCCTTTAACATCGTTGTTGTGAAACATGGTCACGATAGCATCAATATCCCTGAATACACGTTTGTTTATTTTTTTTTAGTGAAAGTGCCAAAGCTACACAAGTAATGGTTGTAAACGATGTAATGTGCATTTGGCTGTTGGATGCGCCAGCCTATTATGTGTGTCCTATTGGGCTAAGCTTAGAGAAGCAAGATCTTTGTGGTGAAAAAGAATGGCAGGAAATTACGTGGGAGGGAAATCCTCAGTTGGAGATGGGTCCACGTTGGAAACGGTCGGTAAGGTCTCATCAGCGGAGCACTCAACGACAACCTTGACAATTATAATATGACTACTGGAAGGAAAACAAATTTTAAATCATCACCTCAGATAGTTGAGTCCTTTCTACATTCGTGGCAGCT
The DNA here is from genome assembly GCA_000797555.1 of Oesophagostomum dentatum. Taxonomy (NCBI): domain Eukaryota; kingdom Metazoa; phylum Nematoda; class Chromadorea; order Rhabditida; family Strongylidae; genus Oesophagostomum; species Oesophagostomum dentatum. The sequence goes on along the minus strand of KN549435.1, from coordinate 127,377 downwards.
GATGTAGGGCTGAGTAACAGGCTAAACGAGAATGATCTATGTCTTAGGTAAAGTACCAGAACGATAACAGTGCATTCGTCTAACCAGGAAATGATACTTAGCTAAACTCGAACCGCACAAACGATGTATATAGTAAAAATCCCCGTGTCCTCCTTAATCGAAATCCAAAAAAAATCCGCTCCTCTAACCTTGATGCGGACGAGTTACATAGCCTCAAAATCGGCGCAGAGCACTTCTAAACCTGCAGTTTCCGGGCTATTAGTCGGATCAAAACAATGACTCCATGCTTATTAAAGGTGGTTACTACTGTAGAAGGATCTAAGAACACTGTGCACGGCTTCTATCCATATTCTCAAAGGATTTCGTGGTGTTTCGTGCACAATAACATTAGAATAGACCATCATACCCATTACAGATGTGGAAAATTCGAAACGCTATAACTCACTCATATCAAGGTTAGGGGAGGAAATTTTTTGGTCTCCTACTAAAGAGGACACGGGGATTTTTTACTATATACATCGTTTATGCCATTCGAGTTTACGCTAAGTATCATTTCCTCGTAAGTCAGAAACCATCTTTATTGATATCTTAATAATTTCCTTAGTGTTCATCTCTAATTTGACCGTATCATTTGGCCGAAGAACCTCGAATTGTGCAGCGTTCTCAATTATTATAAGGTGCAGTGGAAGGACAACGCGTCTAACATTAAACGGTATTCATGAACTAACAACCTTTCCGGCAACCTTCGCTAATGAAGTAGTCTTCATCGTTGTCAAATTAGTGCTTTCTTCTCATGAACCACGTTTCGTTCAGAAACTCTTGTTACGGCTAGAATAATCGACAAATTCAGTAGCATCTTCATCGAAGATCTAAGATTTTATTTTTCGCCAAGCATTGCTTATTAAATTTGGCATCGCTTACAGAAAATAGTGCCCTGTTCTTGAAGAAATGAGACTACCTCTTTATCTTCGCACTTTACTTTGGCAATTGATTATTTGAATGCCTGCAGTAGGTGTGGAATTAAGAACTACAACTATTTTCCAGTTCGTGAGGAACAAAACGCTTACTGAGCATGCCTGCTGCCTTTAAAGAAATAACTAGGCGACTATAACCTCGCAAAGGGTCTCTCTCAGTGTGTTCTCCGCGTCAAAGTTCTTCTTAGTTAATTACTAGACAATCTGAATGAGTAGCCGAGTGGTTATTCGAGGGTTCTGGGGACAACGAATCATGGGTAATAATGTTTACTCAGCTGCTGCTTTGTAGTATTGTTAGGAGACTGTGCGATTGACTTCGAATATTAGAACATCGAATATTGCAGGTTTTTCAAACATTCGAACGGATGAATATTATCTGAAGCGTCCACTTGTTGAATATTCGAAACCGAACATTCGACACGCTTCTGGAAGTTTTTCAAAGGTTCTGAGTATTCGAGAAATTTCTGAATAAGACGCGACTTCTTTCCCAGGCTAAGAAGTGAATTTTTGGCACCTTTTGATACCTTAATTTTCTTCAATGCTTTCGGTATTATAAGTTGAGTTCGGTCGCGGCGGTGTCCTAGAGTAATTTCCGCACTTTCAGCGGACTAGGCCTAATCCGAAGCTTAAGCTAAGGAGCTCTTTAGGCTTTAGCTCCAAGACTTAGGCTTCGATCTAAGCTTCGGCTCAAGTTTTGCCGTTTAAACTGCGAAGATTACTGTAAGACACCGCCGCGACCGGACTCAACTTGTAATATTGTCTATTGCTTCACTGTAACGAGCAGCAGCAAATATCACCACTTTGAATGAATCAAAAATAAGGATCAGGAGCAATGACACAATTACGAGCGTAACGTCTGAACTGCCGGACACCTATTGTTTCACAAGATTTAATTCCTACGCAGTCTGTCTCAAACCGTTTCGAACTCATAACTTCCTTAGCAATGGAAATTTCATCAATTTGAAAAAGGTTCTAATGAACAGTTAAAGGCAGCAACCACTCTCAGAACGTCTTCTGAGTTCTCGATGGATTCCGAAAGACGAACTCAAAAATGGGTTAAGGTTTAAATTCGCGGCTCAGAACTGATTCCTGACCGAGAAATTCGCTCCAGAAGACTCGTTTGCGGTTTCTTGGACGAGTTTTCCATTTCGTCGCGCTCTTTCTGTTGGAGTCGCCTAACGCCTCAATTGTGAGGACATAGAAAGCTTGTTCAACTCTACTCATACCAAATGGTTGTAGCGCTCTAACTAGTGTGGAAAATAAAGTAACAGGACAACTCGTCCCCGCATCCTTCGTAACTACTCCACCGCGTACCCGACGTTTCGGCCGTTTTCTTCCCAACGAGCAGCTTACCGGTGCTCTTCCTTTGGCTTTTGACTATTCAGCCACCGAGGTTTCATAAACTACCTGAATCTCGAGATCCGTTTTTAGAGAGGGTGCTGCCTTTAAAACGAGGATTCTGCTTTATCACAATGCTGTATTGGATTAATGCTAAAAGTCTCGAAAACGGTATACTTCTCATTTTTCAAAATTTGTTGGGATACTGTAGAAGATTGCTTGGAAGCACTTTATGAAAATTTAAAATAGAAAAGTCTCATCTTCACAAGGATAATAAAATTATGAGCGGGAATCTCTGTCCTGTTCCAAGTATTTTCCTCGAGAAACTCGACCTTAGAGGGTGTGCGAGATGAAACTCCTAAAAAACCAGGATTAGGGAATAGGGATTAGATTTTTGTTCAGTATTCAGATAAAGGTATAGTCATTCTTATGTCTACAAGTCAGGCACTTACAGTGCTAAGGCTAGAATGAGAAAATACCTGCTCCCAGGTTGTAAACGCTTCCTCTCAATTTTTTTTTGGGCAATTTTACTAGCCAACTTTCTGAATCACCTATTTGGAGGAGAAAAACTCACCCAGAGTGGATCTTCTCAAACAGGCCCTAAAATGTCGTGAAGAAGACTCTTCTTTCTTAAGAGTGCCGAATAGCTCTCGTGAAAAGTTCATTTGTATAGTGTTGCAGGTAAGCTGGCAACGAGCCAATTTAAAAACTTTTTAGTCCAACTGAATGCAGCGCTTTGTTGTAGCGGTTTTTTGTTGACGCGCTCTATTAGGGGCTATTTTCAGATTGGTGAAATACTTATTTCTACGCAAGTTATGAGATCGGCACGACTCGCAGTGTTTTCCCCATTGCAAGACATACCTACGGTTTTTTATCGTCCACGGCAGAATAAGCGACATAAAAAAGCGGTCATCATCACTGTCATTCGTTCAAACACCATTCAGCAAACAATAGCTTCATGGCCTTTTTCATTTCGTTCTTCCTATTCGTCTTCGGTCTCTGCCTTTGAATCTCCAAAGTTTCATGAATATTCCCTTCTGTCGCATTGTTTATATTCTCTTGAATAACCTCTAAGTGTAGCTGTGGTGGTGCTTCCATCGTGTGCCGCTATGCCGCATTAACGGCTCAGAAGTATGTGGTATAAAGAATGCCGTTTACAATGTGATCTGCATTCCATTTAAAGCACCACACTCACACCCAAATAACGGGTCCTCTAAATGCAGAGCTCTGCGAGAAAAAGCCATGAAAGCACCACCCACAACTATGGATAGAGGTTATCCAAGGGAATATTAACGATGTGACAGAAAGGAAGATTTGTCAAGCTTTCGAACTCATAGGCGGAAAGCGAATATCAATGACAAGGAAGAGACGAAAACGGCTATGAAGCCACTATTTAGTGAATAATATCTGAAGATAAACCGGTACCGCTCTGTAGGCCACATAGTGCCGCTCATTCTGCAATTTAAAGGCATCACTTTCGGCCCTGTTCCAGTTCCGATACACCGAGCCTTCCATAGTCAGCTGTTATCTTATTTGGCTTTAGCAAGTCGAAGGTAGTAAACATCATCCTCGCTCTCCTCACTCACTAACGGAGTTGCTCCAGAAGATACGCCTCGCGTACCTGCTCGATTTCGCGGACGAGTTGTTCAGACCGTCGTGCGCTTGCTGCTGAGCCCTATTGCCTTCAGTGCGAGAAAGTGGTAGAATCTTGAGATTTCATTTATGCTTGGTCGTAATACAGCTTCAGTTAAACGCGATGAGATGGGTATTTCGTCCATCAAATAGCCGCAGTATGCGTGACGTATTTTACAGAGCGATTTCTCCATCAGGAAGCGCTTGCTGAGCCTAGATTTTTGAACCCCCTTTCGGGATCCACCAAGAGCAGAGCTTGTTCAGAGCCTGTGTGTTGCCTTTAAACGGTGCCGAATAATGTCCTTTATAAGGCGAAGTTATAGTTCGTCGTACCACGGCGCCTGCTTACGCTCACTACATATCGATCACATGACGTCAACGATAGGTACGCCTCTGATACGCCATGCCGTAGCTGCGGTGCGGCGCACTATAGCTTCGGCTATAGACAACTCACGTATCCCTCTCAGTCTCGCGTGAGCTCTCCAGCGAAGGATTCATAGTTGACGTCTCTTTCCTGAAGCTTTTGCCTCCACGCACCGGTTCGTCTATTAGAATAGCCTTAAAATATTACAGTTACTTAATCAGATGAGAAGGATGAACTTGAAAAACAAAATCTTAGAAGAGATATCATAACAGGAAGAGCAAATTACATACGCTTTATTCTTTTTTTTGTGAGCTCTCACAACTGAAAGATTACCCGAACGTGATCACTTCGCGAACTACCGAAAACGTTCGGATTTCGTTAAATCCTCTGATATGTAGTCACAAAAATCAAGATAGAATCGTACCTCTGTAGCAGACGTGTCCAGCATCTCTTCGGGAAGGAGTGTATTTTCATACTTACTGATGATATAGTCGTCTCCCCTTGTTATCTACAATGGAATGAATAGTTATGAAATCGTAGCGCATAAATATGGCGGGCACAAGGAAATTCGAAGTGGGCAGCCTTCAAAGCACTGTCCGATTTCGACTGCAGAATTCCTATTCGAACTGAGCTGCTAGCTCTATTCCCCTTTGTTTATAAAACCTGCAGGTGAAGACTTCACTCGAAGGTTTATCTAAGAGGAGTTATCCCGATATGCAGTCAGAAAATTGTACAAAATTTTGTACCGTGTCTCAATTTTTGGAGTTTAGTAGCAGGTAATCAGAATTTCAACATCGCATGGAAACTATTATGGTGACGTTTCTCCGGATCTCTGAACTCAACGTTTAATATCATATTTCTCTGGTATCATAGAGCCTTACTTTAGAATTTCGCAGATCTGCGCTCCTAAGTCTGCGTCTGCATAACATAACACTACAGTGTGCCACTATCATGCAAAAGCAGTGCAGAAGAAAGGGCCTGTCCATTGTTCTTACCTCTTGCCGTATGCCTATTACAGGTAGACAAAAATGACCCTATCCTGCAAAATGAGAGCTCTTCGCCATCAGTGTTGAAATAAGCTATGGAAAAGTGTTGGTCGGAATTTTCTTTTAAGGATTTTATAGTTTCAAAGTGAAATATTCTCTACAAGATTAATCTGGCAACAAAGTACATATTATGCTCTTTATCTTGGGATCACTTCGGATTATCTCACAGTATAAGTTCATTGGCGATTCCCAATGATTCTTACCGTAATTCTCAAGAAAAAAGTTAAAAAGTAACCGCTTCTCCATGGTAATGCACAATATTTTCTCCTCTTAATTCTATGCTAAACGCGGTACGATTGAATCTCATTGTCCCAGGAAATTTAGAAATGCGTCATAACCGATGTTCAGCGAAAATTAATTGGCCACTAGTAAGAATTCGTACCACCTCATGATTTCCAATCTGTGTTGAGTTTTAACATTTTGATGGCCTTGAGGAAATCGAAACATTATATCTGCAACCTCTCCAGAAAACTCATCTGCGAAACTGTTTGGGAATGCGTGACATCGTATCTTCCAGAGGAGGTTTTCCATCAACTCTTAAAGGCAGCACCCACTCTCAGAACGCCTTCTGAGTTCTCGATGGATCCCGAAAGACGAACTCAAAAAATGGGTTAAGGTTAAAATTTCTCGGCTCAGAACTCATTCCTGACCGAGAAATTGGCTCCAGAAGGCTCATCCGCGGTTTCGTGGACGAGTTTTCCATTTCGTAGCGCTATTTCTTTTGGAGTCTCCTACCGCCTCAGCTGCGAGGACATAAAAAGCTTGCGCAACTCTACTCATATCAAATGGTTGTAGCGCTCGAACAACTCGTCCCCGCATCCTTCGTAACTAGTACACCGAGTACCCGACATTTCGGCCGTTTTCTTCCCAACGAGTAGCTTACTGGCTCTCACTTTGGCCTTTGGCTACTCAGCCACCGAGGTTTCATAAACTACCTGAATCTCGAAATCCGTTTTTAGAGTGGGTGCTGCCTTTAAGCGTATTTTGTACTGCGCTGAGTATCAAATCACTGTTTTGTGGAGATTATATTTTTGAACTCTGTCTAGGCTGCACTTTCCATCTAACATATAGTACTCGATGCGACATTTCCTTCTTCTCTTAACTTGAGAATTTTGAAATAACTCTTCTATACCTCTGCATATTTCTCGTTGTTAGGTAAAATTTTAAGGGCAGCACCCATGGAAGAATGAATTTGGGATTTTTCCATCTTTAGAATATTTTCCATAAACAAATTTACAATTCACCGAAAAAAAGCCGAAAACGTATTTGTCCAATTTAGGAAATGAACGAGTTGTCCCTTCAACAGGAAGAGCACCACAAAGCGTATATGTCGTGAAACGAACTTCCAGAAAAATATAATCGTAAAAACAACAGCACCAGTTACAAGATACACAGCGAAAATGTCCAGAGGGAATTTTGATGCCAGAGATAATAACGATTACAAACGTTCTAAAGCAAATTTATACAAATAGCAGAGGTTTAGGAGTTCTACAATGAGCCTAGGTTCAAAAAATCTCGGCTCAGAAGTCATTCATGGCCGAAAATCGCTCCAGAAGACTCGTCCGCAGTTTAGCCTACGAGTTGTCTTTAGTTTTGCGCATTATTATAGCTCTCATCGATGATCGATTGAAACTTCAGGCCAGCCTACGAAATAAATGTCTCACTCAATGCACAGTTTGTATGCCCACCCCTCAGAAAATGCATCTCAACAAAGCTTTTTGAGTACTAGTTTACATATGGATAAAACCTTTAAGATTCCCTGAAAACCTCGAACGAGTTCCCAGCGTGGAAGTTAAAGTGATAGAAATTTTGGATACGCGTAAACGCATAAATCATCGAATCTGGTGAGCCAATACATTGCAAAAAAGGAGACACTAGTATTTCTACTCCAAAAGTGAAGAATTTGTTTTCAGATTTTGTTTAGAGATACTCTCTTCTTCACAGACTATACTTGCTCTGCACTAGAAAGGGAGTCCAAAGCAACTTGAAAAGCAAAGAAGCGTATCCAAACGAAAACAACGGATCAACTTTAGGTCAGTTCTTTGTGTTTCAACCTGTTTGAACACGGCCGGCATCGCTTTTGGTGCATGACCCCGCCCACCTCACTAGTCATAATCCGCGAAAAAGAGAGTACTATCTGGGACCACTGATTCCGAAAATACACCTAAAGTTTTAGCAGAAAAAAATGTTTCAGTCTTTTCGCAGTATCTGCGAATGCACAAAAATAAAAGCGAACTTACCGCTCTTTTCAGCGCCCGGAAGGCTTTGGCCACGACGTCCATCAAACTATGCCAAAGTGAGTTGAAGAAACAGTGTAAGGGCATGTCTGTGATCCACGTAGGCGCTCCGTGCTCCTGTATAGATTCGTAGATCAAACATCCCTCTGGTAGAGTTGTACGTCATAGACATTTTTGGAAAAGGAAGGATCATTAAAGGACGCCTGAAAGATACCTGATCTGAACGGTTGTCTGGATAGATGTACCGGGCTCTCACTTGTCAGTACAGTCATAGACACAGTAAAGCTCTCACGACGACAAGAAATTCATAGGGGCTTTTTATGGATCTTCCAACAAGGATTGATGGGCGTTGCCGATTGCTCACACATGTTGTTTTCAGCTTCAGTTCATCCTATCTTCAATTGTTTAGAGACTTTTATTTCTAAGGGAAGAAAAGAAAAGCGAGAAACTAGCCTATATTAAGCAACAGCTTTGCATCATCTTTTTAAAGAGATTTTTAAGTTTTTTTTTGGATTTTTTGCCAGCAACCATATCAAAAATGCTTTTTTAAAAAAATCTATTATGTTGGTGCATGAATTCATGCGGTTTGCAGTGGGAAAATTTTCTGCCAGAGGTCAAAAAGAGGACATATTCTGAAACATTTGATAGGTTTTATCTGCTTCTGCTAGATGCAGTACCGTCGGTGCCCGCTTTAAAATATGCGAAATAAACGCAGTGTCGCTCCGGAAGTGCCGCACCGACGTAACTTAGTAACATACTTGATAATTAAGTAATAACAAAAATTTCCAAAGATTTGAAATCAGCGTGTTCTGGTCAATCCAAATACATTCCCTTGTTCAAAAATCAGTGAAGTACTAGCCAGTGGCCGTATTCAGGAACGAGTGGGAACGGGAAGCGGCTAAATCGCCTTGCGTTCTTGGATTAGTGGCAGACCATCCATTTCCAAAAATAGCTTTAATGCAAAAACCCGGATCGGACAGGGCCACATAGCTCTTCAAACTTCTTCGTAGCATCCATTATGACCACCATTTCCGGGCTAATTTTTAGAACGGGAAGGCATGAACCTTCCCGGGAACGTTCACCAATACGACCACAGATGTGCCATGTTTTATGTCGAGCAGAGGTCAGCGCGGAGACTCAGCTGAGTCTCCGACGTCATACTAATTAAGCAAATATTGATAAAATATCGATTGCTAAGAGAATAGTCATAAATCTGAAGTATCCACAGAGTAGAATCAGGCACGCTGCAGTATCATCTCTCCTTTTGTTTTTGGCCTAGGAACTGAACTACGACGAAGGGGCGTTTCCGACGCGACATTTTAAAGGCGGCACCGATGGTGCTGTATATCTTGAGATCCTTGATTTTACTTATGCACAAAATTTTTTGCCGTTCAAAAGTAAAGAGTGGTTATTCCGGCATGATGGTTGCGCATATGGGACTAAAATCCCACTAAGCTGAATACACCTTTCTTCACAAATTTCAGGTGTTTTTGGAATTTGGACTGGCTCCAAGCGCACGTGCCCCTACATCAAAAGGCATGTGCGTCCAAACCTTTAATGGGTAGGCTTGGTTTGTCCTTTATTAGGGGAAGTTATATTAGAAGTTCATCATTAAAGGGATAACCAGAGCCAGCCGTACCTGAATTTACTGAGATTTTCTTGCATGAAATTTCCTCCTAAAAATTTCTGAGTCACAGTGACCATTTTCACCTTTAGTTTTATAGTAATTCCAAACCGCCTTGCTGGTAAAGTCAAAGGAAATTTTGGAGTTGCTTTTAAAGTGTGATATTCTTTTTCTGAGCTCTCAAAAAACAAAGTCACGGAGATCCGTTATTTCAACAATAACATTCCATAACTCTTTAATGGCAGAAGTTCCTGCAAATAGATTTGTTTAAAAATGCAAACTCAACTTAAGGTAATTGTGCATTGCATGTTATCAGTAGCTGAAGTTTTAAGGGAAAAACGAGTGTTTAGAAAAAGCGCCCGAGTTTATGCACCAACCTAATATACTATACCGATTTTCGGCATATTTTAGAAATAAGCGAACAGCTGAGAAATAAGCGTTTTGTATATGTTCTTGCATTTGATATTCGGACTGACTTCGACAGCAGGATTTTAATACCAGTTCAGATTTGGAAAAAAGTTAAAGGCAGTACCCACCCCCAGAGCGCTTTCTGAGTTCTCGACGGATTCTGAAAGACGGACTCAAGAAAGGGTTGAGGTTCAAAATTCTCGGCTCAAAAGTCATTCTTGACCAAGAAAATCGTTTCATAAGACTCGATAGCGATTTCGCGGACGAGTTTTCCACTTCGTCGCACTCTTTCTGTTGGAGTCGCCTATCGCATTAAGTGCGTAGACATGGAAAGCTTGTGTAACTCTACTGATACTGAATGGTTATAGCGCTTTAAGTTGTACGGAAAACAAAGTGACAAGACAACTCGTCCTCACCGTAACTGATCCAATGAGTATCCGACGTTTCGGCCGTTTTCTCCGTAACGAGCAGCCTAGCGGCGCTCCCATTTTGGCTTTTGGTTATTCAGCCACTGAGGGTTCATAAACTACCTGAACCTCGAAATCCGTTTTTAGAGTGGGTGCTGCCTTTTACAGTTCTAGTAATATCTCACATATGCAAATTTCTGAATCTCCCACATGATGAGTCAAATCATAATATTAGTATTGCGGTTAGAACATGGAAACTGCGCCTAACCAAGGAGTAGTTCGTATCATATACTGTAGCATCCACAGATTTGTATAAATCAGATAGGAAACTGCGTATTTTCGAACGGAACTTCATGGGCTCTGATGAGGCATATGAGACTGCTTTTTTTAAAATGAGCAGTTGCTGCAGACGTCTGTATGATTGTCCTGTAGAGAAAAGTCTGCGTCATCTTAAAAAAAAGCTGCCAACCTTGTTTTCTTCTCGTGCTGCCTCTAATATGAAAATTTTGTTTTTTTTTTTTTAGTTCTCTGATGCTGCTATTATTCGTGATGTTCTGAACCACCCTAATTTTCGGTTTAATTTCTAATCCAGACATTGCCATGTGCATTGCCATGAAAACTTTGTCGCTCTGATCCACGGCTTCTTGAAGGGCGTGGATATGAATAAAAGACGA
>KN549435.1:44375-62562 GCA_000797555.1 Oesophagostomum dentatum | reverse complement strand
CCTAGTTGTCCAAAAGACGGTCACGAAAATCACCATTGACAATTATGAACTTTAAATTCTAAATATTTTCTTCATGATAACATGTTCAACTCCTTTTGAAATTGTAATTGGGACAAACCAGTTACTTTTTTCGACAGCTCTTCTGTGAGCCCTTTCCTGGGCAGAAAGACAGTTTACACCAGATAAAACGTCAAAAACTGCCCTTACTAAGTGCAACAGCAAACTTCAACCTTCTATAATTACTGAGAAGCTGTTCTGTTTTAAAGTGAAAATGCTCAAATGCATCATCAATGTAGAATTTTATTAATAATATCGATAACCTAAAACACAGTGAATCATATGGGCTGAATAAAAATAAAACATAGCGTTCGGAACAAATGTCAAAAACTACAACAAATCGTCTTCATATCGAAATGAAGTGATGAATACAAGGAGGAACTTCGCAGATGTATAGCAGTTCCTTAATTTTTTTCTCACGTAAAACGAAACAACATTCAAACTTCGTTGCAAGACTTAGTCATAAAATCAATAATGATGAAAAAAAAACGAATAACTTGAAACGCATATAAGTCATTCAATGTAAGAACAGATATTTTGACAAAACAATACTCGAGACTGACTACTTTCGTTTTTCGAACAAACTAACATCATCGTCATCAAAATGAAATAGGGCGAATGGGGGTGTTATGGTTCCCTTACCCGCTGCGGTAATAGTTAGCGCGGATGCACTTTACGACATAGAAACGTAAAAGAGAAGGAATAAAAATAAAAATAGAAAATAAAAACTTAGCAAGCCGTCACGGACAGCAAAGCCACGGACGTAGGCCAAGCCCCACGGCGCCCGACTAGAAAACCCGTGCGAGACGAGCACCGACCGAACGAGATCATCCATCAAAGCGTGATACGAGGCTCCGCGGCAAGAGGGAGCGCGAGCTATTTGGGACGAGAACAAGCCGATAGCGGTTTTATACATTGGCTACATCAAGCAAATCACCGTTGAGGATCACAGAGTACGGCGGAAGACGGGCCACGGACCAAAGACCAGTCGGGAGGTCTAGTAGCGAGGTGGCAGTGGCCCACTGACTGAAACTCAACTCACTTTAACAAGCGTTAGGATGAAAAGCACAGGTGTGTTGTGTGTGTGTGGGTCGGCCACATTGCACTCGATTATCCGCTAACTCGCAGTGGTTTAGAAGCGTTCGGCTAGATACGGTATTATGTGCAATAACAGCATAGGCGCACTCGTACAGTGGGACTCTCAACTTCGGCTCGTGGTCTGGTTTACCGCGTATTAACAGTGCGATAACCTCGGCAGGACTTAGGCACTATACTTGGGCACAAGGAATTATCGAATAATCACAGAGACCCGTTTCCTAAACTCGTAGTAGTAAGAACAGTCAGTTATCTAAGCGCCTTAAATAATCCTACATCTAGCACCACAACCGACCTTAAATATGTAATAAGTGTAACCAACTGTTCAACCTATTCCAAACTGACTATTAATCAATCTAACAATAAAAATATTAGTAAGCTTTATTGTGAACGAGAGCTTGCTAGCTTGTCTCCAAACATCAACGATTAAGCATACGGATTCCTTATGCTTAGAGATTCCAGAGTAGCACTGGTTCGAAATTATTCGAATATTCGAAGTTCCCAAGTATATTAGGCACTCAAAACTGTAAATTCTAAGGCAGAGCTCATGCGCATGCGGGTGTGAAACTCGATGATCTGCTTTTAGCTAAGCTTCTGTACACACAAGGAGAATAGCATGTGCGGCGCAGCATGAGGCCAGCTTAACGTTATGGAACAACAATGAACTAGCTCCAGAAGTGACACTATTGTGACTACTGACTTCTCTATAATGATGCACAATCACTTCAAATCATTTAGGATGCGGTGGGCTTTGTTAGAACGGAGTATGTTAGAATTCCGGTGTTTCTCATTGGGGCTTCTGTCCAGCTCTACGTAAGAGTTTATCACTGACATGTTCTTGGTCGTTTACCGAAGCGTGGTATCGGTTTTTTTCTGGAATTTGAATAATTATCTTTAGGAGAAATTTCAGAAACTGCATCCCTATTCAGAACTGCTTCAAAAGGAGAATTTCGGCAAAAACCGTAAACGCTTCTATTCTAGACATGTGAGGAGAGCACGCGATGAGAAATGTGACAGCAGCATTCCTTTCCGGTTTTCTATTAGCAACCGTCAAGTGGCACGCTTTGTTTTTGGTTCTGGTGGGTGAGCTCAAATCGCTCAAAAATGTTCAAAATGCACACTTTCTCTCTTTACATTGCAGTACAGGCGATATTTCGAAAATCTCTTTTTTGGGTGATGAACGCCCGTTAATTATTACAAAACGACGACATCGCAGGACCGGTTTTCCGAACCACATTTTGCGCACATACTTCTGCCAGCGTTATGCGAAAACTGTATCTAAACATGACGATGTTATGCAGTTGCCTCTCCTCTGCCATCACTGTACATAATGTGTGTATGTATGCGTTTTAGAGAACAGGTTAGCGCAGTGCGACCGACTCACGAAGCGTGACTACTCGAATTTTCTGCGAAATCTACGAGAGAAGTTGATTTTGTGTTGAATCAAAGTACTGCTAGCTGCGAACCAAAGTAGTAAGCGTTCGAGCACACAAGTCAGGGTGCGAAAATAAAACGACTGAACAGCCGAGAAAGACGAGGGGTGAGCACCGTTTTCGCAGAAAATGCAAATAGTATCGCCCGACTGGGCATGTGTGTGTCACAGCGTTGTCTGACTAGTTTAAACAACTCTCACTGAACTGTTCGTTTGCTGCAGTACACTTACATGACACGGCGGGTACATAACCCTGAAGACCCGGTAGCACGTAGGGACTGAATTGTTGAGCTGGTTGTGGATTCGCAGAGTACACAACCGCTCCGTTCTTGTCAACTGCTGGACGTTTGCAAGGGACACCGGCCTAAACGTACACCTCCTTAGAGAGTCATGAAGGGGTATCGTGCACACTGGAGCTCATGCCACAACACGCCACGGCGTTAGGGTACAACTAAACCAAATGGAAAGCACGCCACGTGTAATGACGTAGCGGCCTAAAAAGAAGGAAAGAATACCGCAGCGGAAACGGCAGCAGCCAGATTGAGGAAGTGCGCCTGCTGCTGATCGGCGGCTAGCGATTCTTCATCCAGAGGCCTCTTGCGGCTGGCAGCGGTGGCAGCGGAAACGGCGAGCGGTAGCTGGAGAGCGGCGGCCGACGGAGCAGCAGCCAGTGCGACGCCAGCGGCAGCGGCGTGCGCGAGCTGCGCAGGAGCCGCGAGCAGGCCGCCGCCGCCCCCGTGCAGCAGCGCAGCCGCCTGCAGTTGCTGAACAGAGCTGTCAGCCAAAAGCCATGCACACACTGCGCTGACACGCGAACAGTTAGGAACCAATAGTGACAAATGCGAAAGGGCGTTAGCCGGTGAAAACACCACCAAGACGCGAGTGATCGAGAACGAGCTGTTAACAGAGTCAACTACACGGCAGAATCGTGCAAACGGGCTATCGCGCGGGACAAAACCAAAGCAACGACTAGTTTGGCGATACCTGCGAGACAGCGGCCTGATAGGGATCGGCTTGCAGGACTGGAGAGTACACCAGACCCTGATAGTAGGGGTAGGGTAGAGTAGGCATCATATTGGCGGCCGCCACCGCCTGTTGTTGCTGCTGAAAGAATAAACAGAGATGACAGAACGCTACAAAACGGTTAACAGAGCAGCACAAGGCATGCAGGAACTGAATCTCAAGAGTCACTCTTCGCTAGGGGTGGAACGATAAAATGAGACAGTGGTGGACGTCGCTGGACGGACGGCTACGAACACTCGACTCACCATGATCTGAGCAATTGGGTTCACCGCTATCGGTTGTCCTGTCGCAGTCTGGTTCAACTGTGCCGATATCAGATTCTTCAGTGCCAAATTATTTCTGCCATTGATGAGAAGCTGGTCCTTGATGTGCTGTGGAGGATGCAGATATTTGCACTTCGGATTCTCTCGCGTACATCGGCCCTAAAAACAGCACTAATGATGCTGTGTTTTCAAGTAAAAAGCTCCCTGCCGGTCAGCGAAGGTCGATGAACTTTCACTCAGTCGCCTATTCGAAGGGTTAATTTATACAACATGTGCGGACGCGATGAGTATCTCTGCAAATGCTGTCGCTGTTGTGGAACGAGAGCTCAAACCCGTTCCCGATACGAATCTGAGGCATAAGCCGGGCGGGACAGGGCTAATGGCTGGCATGATGGATGCACACTTCTGGGCTATCTTCGAATCTAGCAAACCTCCTCTGCCCCGTCAACGCTTTGATATCTCATTCAGAGAGCTGGTGAAGATCTGAGTATGGATTTCAGCTCAGCCAGACATTTTCGCAGTTTTTTCGCCTAATCTGCCAACGGTAGGCGCATTTATTAGGTGACTGACGCTGATCGCTATAACCAGTTTGAAATGCGCTTAGCCGCGTGTCGCTCGCTGCACTGTTCGATCGCACTTCGACTGTTCCCGCTCAGTCGCTTCCAACCTTAACTGGTTGTCCTTCAAAACTTGAAAACACGCACCTGGCGAACTACAGACCTATTGATTTTAAGGATAACATCCTAGGTAGATTACGAGGACTGCAAAAAAAATCGTGGGGTTTTCGGATTTTGGCATTATGAAGCTAAAACGACTTCCGTTCCTGCTGCAGGTGGCACTGGTTTTATAACCGTATTCCGAAAGGACCTGACCTAGGCGATATGTGACCCAATGCTATCTTAAAATCTTGTGAACGAGTCAGCTCAAGGAATATGGCGCCAGTATTGGTATACATCCTTTAGTTCCTAAAGTATCAGAATACTTTAGCATATGCCACATAGAGACCTTTAGAACGAAAGTCTAGTAAGCGGTGGGCCACGGGTGACTCACGTCAGGTCATTTTCGAACACTGTCACAGTTGCACAGATCCGGACGGATGATAAACAAGCTAGTGACTCTGACTCTCTGTTGAAGTAAAGCTGCCAAAAATATTGGGGAAATGTCCTGTCCGGCTTTTCGTCTATTGAAAATCGCAGACTATAAAGCTCTGTCTAATGGAGTTGATTGTTCGATTCACAGAATGTGCATTGTGCACCTATGAGGACAAGCCTGCATCAATCATGAATTGGAATGTCTGTTCGGATCAAAAGCTCTGGACTATGAACTGCCTCTAGCTCTGGACTACTAACCTACTTCTACAGGGAAAGTGTAACGTATACATTCAGCCCGTCCTTCGATGTTAACCTAATCTCAGAATCTGCAACCGCATCGTATACTTCCTATAAAGGAAGCAGCCGACTCCACTGTAGAACTCAATGAAAGCAGCTTTATACAGTAGGTAATTACGTTAAGCACAACTAGGTACACTCCAAGTGAATTATACCCATACCCTGTAAATAGTGGGTGTTACTAGGACAGCGTCAAAACTTTAAGCAACTTGTTTATCACTTTGATAATAATAAACTATAAAACAGCGAACATCTGATGGCCTTATTAAATATTTCATCTTTAGTGATTCCACGCATTTCGATAGTGGATTACTAACAAATGCAACTAACCAGGAACGAAAGAAGTACAAAAACTGTTAAAGACAAATGAGCCCTCATGACAGCCCACCCAGATTTTCGGGAAAAAATCTGTTTTCAAAATAGCCACGTAGATGGCTGCACCCTGACAGGTATTAGTAACTGCCAAAAATGCCGTCATTGCCTACGTAGCCGTCCCTTAATTTGGCAAGCGACTAATCTACTCGCCAATTTTCAAAAATAATGAATTTT
Organism: Oesophagostomum dentatum; assembly: GCA_000797555.1. Taxonomy (NCBI): domain Eukaryota; kingdom Metazoa; phylum Nematoda; class Chromadorea; order Rhabditida; family Strongylidae; genus Oesophagostomum; species Oesophagostomum dentatum. The sequence continues at coordinate 56,755 of KN549435.1, read as the reverse complement.
CTTTATTTATATAGAAAAGGAGGTACGAAGTCTATTTCCGTGGAGAAGCCGGAGGAAATTTTCAACGCATTAGCCTCCCTCACATCTCGCAGTACCAGTCCATGACCGCAGCGAAATTTCATAATCCATGCAGAATTAAAGCGTTCCTTCCCCTTCCGAGAAGCCAATGCATAGGTCGAACGTGACTCTAGCTAGACTACCATTTCGATGATGTTGGCTGAGAGAAAGACCCGAGCCGCGAGCCTTTTCTGTGCCGTGTTGTCTCCATTTGCAACTCCCCGGGGATCATTGCAGGCAGATGGCTCCCCCTCGTCTTCTCTATCGATAAACCCAGTTCCTCCGGCATCAGCCCAACAGAACGGACCACCGCGATCAAACTACGCTCAATTTAGGGTGGTTAGACTCATGCTACGGGTCTCGGATGCGCAAACTCGCGAACTCCTAATTGGTCGCTTGCGGTATGACCGCCTCAGCCAAAATGGAAATGGAGGAGGCCGGCGCTGCTACCAGGGATGTGTGAAGTTTGTCCCATTGCCGCTCATCCCGCCCGGCTGACGCTTTGTGAAAATGAGCCTGGCGCTTGGCGTTTCGATTCTGAAACGAAGGGCGCAAGGCCAGCTGGCAACAGCCATCAATACGACATTAAACAATGCAAAGAATAAAGGATCGCATGCTGGCCCGCCATATCTCCCCGCTCGATTTCCCCCGTCTGATGTCAGAGACCGCTTTTAGCCCAGTTCACAGTGCTAATCTGCTTTTAGCGCAAGGTCCTACATGGCTTCTAAGGTGGCAGCTTTTGAACATCTCACCGGCAAAACACACTGTTCTTTGGGTATTACTCAGCGAGAACTATGCAGATGCACCATCGAAATACGCATGCAAATTAGGAGATTGCCTAGAAATGTCGGCCGCAGTTTTTTTCATCGCTGCACCGCTGTTTTAGTGGATTTGCTATGCCGAAATGAATCGGAATCGATTACACAACAGACGAGTGGCCAGCGTTTATTTGGGAGCATCGCTCGGCAAAAGAAAAACTATAAAACAGAGGATGAGAACGTTCTGGAAAACGTGAACAGCTCACCTTAATACTGTCATAACACGCCGTTACACGGCCTTGCTGTACATCAACGTGTGGAGGTGGATGAGCAAATTTGCACTCCAAATCGCTTCTAGCGCATTGTCCACGTTGAAATTCGCGACAGACTTCCACCTGAAAGCGGCTGCTATAGAGCGTTGAACTGGCTGCACGTTGCTACGAGCTTCTGCAGATTTTTGACCGAACAAAACGAGGAAGTGCAGCTGCGGACTGTCGCCGGCTTTCTCCCGCTCTCACGCTCATATCCGAGCGATGTGTGGCCACTCTTTGAGCGCGGACATATGTCCGTGATGCCATAAACACAGCGAATAAACATGTTACTGGTGCCTCTCCGCATCGTTAGGCGACGCAGAATTTCGGAACGATGTGCTACATGTCATCCGCCTTCTCATCTACCAGTAAATCGGTAGCAATTATGGGCGCTAATAGCTTGAACGTGCTCTCAAACAGTTAAAAATAAACTAGGAACCGTCGTTATCCACTTTAGCTGTGAGCGCATTCATTATCTGATACACCCTTGTTAGTAAAGAAACGGTGTTGATATTTCATCAAATAGACAAAGGTGATCTACTCAAAAGAGGTTTTCAACCCAGATATTTCGGATGATACACTCGAGAACTGATCGAAATGATTCTGCTACGTATCTCTCCTACGCATAGTCTGCTTATCCAGCTATTTCATTAATGAATTTGGACTCATGCTGTGTGTTAAAAGGCTTAAATAAAACGAAACTTTCTTCAGCCAAAGAAGGCCTAAATTTCGGGGTTCGTGAAATCATATAACGTAGCTACAGAATTTTAGAAGTAGGTCAATTACAACCAACTATTTTTAGAACAGCGGCTTCGATCTTACCTAATCTCCTCAATTTCTAGCAAAATAAAGGGTGTGGTTCCAGATTTCCTGATTAAAAATATTTGTTGAAGAAAAAACTTCTTCTTAGGATTTTCTAAAGCTAAGCCTAAACTTCAGTCAAGGTAAATGCTTTTCGCGTAAACAACTTATGTGATTTTATGGTGCAAAACTTCCTGAGTAACTAGTTGGTGTTTAGAAAAATTGTTGTGGAATTCGTATAATTCCATATTATGCAATTTTATGCTAATTTCTGCTATTTTACATGCAAAAATTGCACGCCAAGAATTAACAATAAAAATAACAGTAGTAAAGCTTTGTTGGCTTACCTACCATGTTGCTGGGGTTTTAACCCTCATCCAACTACATAAAAATAATACTAGCGTCAACTACTAGTAGCGTACAATAGAAAACATCTATAGAGCTGCGATTTCATGTTTGTCCATGAAATTTGGAGTAAAAGCTGCTCTGAAGAATTAGTTGAACACAAAAAATTAAAATTGTCAGCCATTTTCCAAATTAGAGCTACCCAGAAAGTTTACATTCAGTATATAACCTTATTTCCTGAAATTTCCAGCCAGAACTGAAAGCGCATGCAACCTACTTTATTTGTATTAAAATTTTGTTCTTAATAACCACTCTGCATGTGATGCGGCTCAACTGGTTTCATTATTTTTGCGCATGCGAGAAGTCTGCGTCGCGTTCGCGGAGCGGTATTATTGCGGAGTGAAGGCGCCAATAAGAATAAGAATGACTGTATTAAAGTGAATACTATAAAATATCTAACCCCAATTTTATATCAGAATTATGTGTTAGTGCGAAAAAAATATGGCTGACAATTTATGAAAAAATAAAAGAGACCTTCAGAGATTCTGTAGCCTTATGAGGACTGCAATTTCATTTTGTTTAGCATCTGAGAATTTCTAAACAGTGAAGTGGGGAATTTATGAGAGCTTTTTACAGCTTCTCTTAAGTTGAAGAATTACGCTTATTTTCTTTTATTAGTATTTGCAGTTTCAAATATATTCGAGAAAGGTACGTTGCGTCTCATGTAATTAATTATGTGAGCCATCGTAGAATAAAAATGTAATAAAAGTTTCCCATTGAAACGTATTATTCTAGGCGCTTCACAGAAAAAAAGGCATCGCATTTGCGTTTTGGATTAGCTTTTCATTAAAGGTGCAAAGCAGGCGGAACTTCAAGCGAACTTTTCGGCATAAATTTATAGAAAAACAGTTAATGTTGTTAGTGAGGAAAGCTTAGAAAACCGAAGAAATAAAAATCAGTCTACCGCGAAAATAATAAGCGAATAATCCAACAACATAGTATTCTACCTGAAGCCAGCGACTGTCTTTGACGTTGAGCAACTGTGTGACGATAGCTGAATTTGGAGCTGAGACGTTCCCGGGAATCGTTCCAGGAGCTAGAGCGCCCGACTGAGCTACAACAGCGCCAGCTCCGGCGGCGGTATTACTGTTCTCGTCGAACATGAAGCCTCTGGAAATGAGTGGTAATGGAAAAGACCGGCTCAGGAATGAGGCACAGCAGATATAGCGAATTGGGAGCATAAAGCGAAATCACGTTGGCAAGTTGGAATACGCAGAAGGGAGCGTTATGGAGCAGATTAAGGATTATAGTGTGCAATGGATAAGGCGAACTGCTTCAGTATAAATGTGTCTGAGGTAAGATTATGCACTGAGTGCGGAATCGGCGAGAAGTGCAAGTTTGTATTACGGAGCGCAAACGGTCGCATTTCAACGGCTGAACAAGACGATGACTCTAAAACGGTGGTGGCCGCCCGTGATGTGCTGCGCTAGGAAACCGGTTGCACCAGCGACAGCGAAAACACATGAGCGATACATAGATAGCGTAGCGTAAAAAAGTCAATTGCACACCACACTGGCGAGGGCATAAGGCAGTAAATGAGCAGTGCGAACAGCCCGGATAACAAGCTGCGGCGAGGATAGTACAGCGATGCGATTACTCTGCCTGTCACCACCGAAATGCCTGTGCAGTTCAGCTCAAAAAACGCTGTAATACGCGTTTGATAGGGGAGAAATGCATCAGCAAACACACGGACACCGAAGCTCAGCACACCGTGTGCTGAATAAGGGTGGGGTGACGGTGACGGTATGAGGATGATGTGGAAAAGGGAGGGGGTGTTGGCGACGACTAGTTTGCATAGTCACATTTATCGCGTCGCGCACGTCGGCATACCTTTGTATAATCGCAGTGCGAACACTCATAGACACATTCAACAGGAAATTGGGCTCCGAGATCTATCGCGAAAAGTTCGAATGTTCGAATCAGCCGGCGAGCCTCGACACCATACACACACACGCGCGCCACAACGCCCCGTGGTCACTCGACCCCTGAGGCAGCTTGCATGCACTTGGACCACGCCCACCTACAGTAGGACAATGACAAGTAGGTATTGATCGGGGGCCCCAAGAAAGCGGGTGGACTACCAGCGCGCCTATTACACCAATAGCAAAAATAAATCAAGCTGCGATATGCAAAGAATAGAAATGACTATAAAACCCCGCTCAACCTTCTTCTTGAAGTTGGCAAAGCAATAGGAAGGCGAAAAAACGAGCAAATTAAGTCCGCCTAGCTGGCTGGTTCCCGGCCTGACTGCACTGCTAAATACCTCCCGCTGGCTTCAGATAGCTGGCAAAAGTGTTCTAAAGTACAACACCAGAGCCGAGTTCTTTGGCCGGGTCAGCTGAAATAACGAGTAATCTAAAAATGTTCTATTTTCACAAATATAACGGCATACTTGATGCTATAATAAGAGGAAGTCTTAACTGTTGAGTAATAGAAGACTGCAATGAGTAATAGTAGGAAATTTGATACGGCTTTTTTAGATTTTCGGGAGTTGCGACTCTTGTGATGACCAGAGACCGCTGTTTTTCGCACTTCTATTCTTCGCTTATTTTCAGGAATTTTTCCTTACCATTTATCCATTTAACAAAGGGAAGTATTTAGTTTAAAATCATTCAAAACTATTTAAGGCAGATTTTTTCCAGTAAAATCAAGAAGGAAAGCTTATCTCCGTTTATTTATATAGTGTTAATGTATTGCCTACCACCGAGAAGTTGTCGAACTGAACCAGAGCTTAGTTTCGCGACTAAATTAAATCCTTTCGGCTTGAGATGTCCCACTACTTCGACGTTTTCCTTGAGAGAACAGTCCCACTATATCGGCTTCATTGTCATTGAGTTCTTTCGCCCAAAAATAAGCAAACAAATGCGTATTTTCAAACTATGCAGCCCTTTCTGAGACATAGGACCAACTGCTTAATTACCACCCCCTCCCCGTATAAGAGGTGTAAATAAATAACGGATTAGCACGTGACAGCAATCAGTCACACAGGAAGCGAAGTTTACAGTAACAAAGCGAGACACTGTTGTGTAATATTTGGAAAGCAGATAGAATTTTGAAGGAAAACTGCGAAGAAAAGTGATGAGCCAATATCAGAGTAGTGCAGAACGTGAGAGCGTAATCGAATGAAGTATGAGAATGCGGATGATTGTATTTTGGGTGTTTGTGGACGGGCGGCGATAAACCTCGCACCTCACAAGTACCTTCTTCACCACTGCGGTCAAACATACACTCACATACACACTCACACGCTAACCACACACCGGACCGGGCGCGGACCCTCGTTCGCCCGGTCGCATTCGCAGCACTTGCTGCGCAGCTGATCGGGCATAATACGCGAAACGCCGAGTGCACATGCAGATGCGGTGCGGGCGAAAACCAGAGCAGAATGCCGATGGCTGCGGGCTGTCGCACTGGCGGGCCGCGGGCGGAGTCATCATCATCGTCGGAGCACCAGCACCTCCTCGACGACCACCACACACACCGTCCCAAATACCGCGGCCTGATCGGGAACCGCGTCCGATCCACAACACGTCGAAGATGAAACACGTGCACACACACACACCAACGAATTCGTGTGCACTCATCACCGTCAACATCAGCACTGTGGCAGGAGACGCGCGCGCGAGCCAGCCTACGGTAGATGAAGAAGCGGGTAGGTCTCGAGCAGTTAGTTCTGAGAGATCGTGTCAGTTGTCGGCGATCGTTCCCTATTATTGCGAGTATAGACGTTAAGTAAGTGAGCATAGTATGTGTGCGCATATATCTTCGGAGTGCGAGCACGTAGGTGTTTAGTACCTTGTGACGACAATGATTGAATCAATCGTGAACGGGTAAAGTAGCAGTAAGCCGGGTGCCTTTTTCGAGCAAAAAACCCCACATCAAAACACACACAGATGCACGTTGAACCGAGGAGGAGTGATAGATTGCTGATGCGCCCCCGTATGTTGCTGCACGCGCCACGAAGTTCTGCACTCAACTGGTGAAAACAGTTCTGTAGACGATGTTCACCAACCGCGCCAGTTTCTGACTGCATGAACCCGCCGCAGGCGTGAAAACGAGAACTAAGAAGGTGTTAAACGAGGGCGGTTTCCCTGTGCGGGCTTTAAGACGGTTTTTGCGAAGAACTCGCACGAATATGCTGGGATACTATGAGAAATGTCCGCGTCCTTTGCTGCTTAGGATGTTTACTCACATAAATGAACAAAAATGTACACTTTCACTTCCAGTGGTGGTTGGCACATGTCAGAACAAAAAAGTAGCAATAGGCAGATACTTCCGCGTTACATTTGCGCTATCGGCTGAGGGTTTAGTATAACTCTCTGCTATTGCCCGTGAAGAAGGGGTGAAAATTTGGCTGAATTTATAGGAATATGAGGACAACTGCGGCTCTTCTAACTTACTTGAGTAAAACTGTAACAACGTTAAAGTACAATCAAGGGCGAGGAAGAAGTAACGATCAAAAAATTCAAGACTTTTAACATCTCAAATATAAGCTACTACACTGCAACTCTGTGATGAAACGATATAGGAAGTTGCTCAGTTTTAAACAATTTTTAGGTACAAGTGTAAAATTATTTGTAAACATGGAGTATGTGCTACAGAAAGGTAGAAATGAAGCAGCAGTTGTCCAGAAGAAAGACTCAGCTGAAGAAAGGCATGAATGATGGCGAGCCGGCGAAAGTTCAGAAAGTCCAGGCTAACCTGGCTGAAGTAGCCAGCAGCCGAGAGGTTGGTGTCGGCTGGTCGGACGAGTGATAAGCGACGGCTGTTGCGAGATCGGGGCGAAATCTACGAGAGTTGTATTGTGACAAGCCCGGGAATCATCGCGCTTCGATGACCATAGAATCAGCTGTGTGCAAAAGCGCGTCGTCGCCGAACACCGGGTGGGTGACGACGTGGTGACGAGGTGAGGCCGAAACCTCGCCGTGAAATAAGCACTGAGGCTCGCCACCACGCTCGGAACGCGACGCCGATCCGGTTCAGTAATTGTGCGCCGATGACGTGTCGGGGCTGACTAGTTGACTCCAGAAACAGACTCCACACACACACATTCACGCTCAGCCAGACGTCCATGTGCCCGTACAAGCATGTGGATCCGAGGGAAAAACTCGTGCAAACAATCGAGCCGCAGCGAAAACGCTTCCGAACGATCTAATATGGATTGCATCTGGACGAGTATTCGAGCAACTCACTCGCACCAGCCTAAATGCTCTCGTCAACGTCCTCTCCACGACTACAATACGCTTAAATATGTATGCGCAATGGGCAGCACGCAATGCGAAACACAGAAATGGAAGAGCGAGAGGAGCGAGACTGAGGAACGAGTGCAGTGAGGAGGACAGTGAGCAGGCCGAAGGGAACCGACTCATCCCGGAGCCGGGGTTCAGAGCGATGACGCTGCTGGCTGTGATGGTGGAAACGCGATTGCGTGCATCGATTGACCATCCGAACTCAGATGATACGCACAAGCGGCACCGTCTGCAAAATGCTAACGATTTCACATTTGCCGAGTCGGTCGCTCAAGATACGTCCGGTCGACAGTGCCGAACGGCTTCAGCGTCGATATCCGACGCTCACATTCAACCAGCGAATGCAATGGGTGCAGAGAGAAAGCGGGAAACAAGTTGTTCGTCATGCTCGCGGCTACTAGGTGTAATGCGTCAACTACTATAGTGGAAGTATGAGTGACAGCAACGAGTTCGACAGGAAATTGTGCACCCGCTGGAGGTGTGATAGGCCTCAGTGCGTCCGAAAAAAGCGGATCATCGCTGGGGGGCGGGGAATTTTCGTATCGAATAAAAGAAAAGTAGAGAAGAACATGCAGCAGCTGTTCTGTACAAAGTACTGTTGTTGTCAAAATTATGGGGGCAGTGCTGACTAGCCCTGGCTCCGGGCACCAGATATCTTACCAGTTTTTTCCTTGAAGCAAATCATTTATCCAAAATAGAACTAGTAGGAATGCGCTAAGAGGAAGCGGTAGTGAAAAGGTCCTTAAGGCTATTACTGATCTTCTTGAACAAGAAAAAAAGAATAAATAAGCTTAGTTTTTGAAGACGTATGTTTAAACTCCAAAGCTTTCGAGAAGGTTATCGTTGCACCTTTCCTAAAGCAGCGAAAAATTTACGAAACAGATTTGGAGACAACACCGGAGACTGAACGTCTGACAGAACTGCGAACTTCAAATACTTTCCGTCCCATCTCATTACCATTTCGCTTATTCTTCAATCTCCGAACTATTCCGACGGCTTATCAATATTCAAATTAAAATCTAATTTTAGAGAACGAAAGGAATGCCATTTTTCGTTGGTGAATATGAGCCGGTTAATTTCGAACTCGCGCTTTTCTCCGTTTCAGCAGAACCAAAAACATACATTATTAGGAATTCGGAGGTGAACAAGTTATGAATTTCGCTGGCTTTACCTTTGTCTCGTAATCGTATTCGATATAAGAAGGAATTCGGGGAATGAAATCTGGTTGCGGAAGAAGAAATTAATGCTAAACGAATTTATATGAAAATGTGTAACAGAACCTACTTTCAGGCCCTTCAAATCGAAAAAACAGGTAAAAGTGCTTAAACTGAATTTCATAAATAAAGCTATTTTTTCTAAGCTTCTCGCTGCTCGCTACAGTCATCCTAGTAATTCCCCAGCAAATCCTAATCCTCAACGATCAAGCCAAGATACCGTAGGTTAATCCAATTACCGCGTCTAACCACGGTATCGATGAACTCGATTACAAACGAGTGAAAACGCAGAAAAAACAGCTAGCGATAAGTTTTTCCAACAGAATGAAAAAAGGACGAGAAGCGCATTAAGTCTGCATGTGAGTGCACGATTGAGAACTGGATAGAGTTGAAGCCATTAAGCCTCGAAGTTGAGTTTCAGAAGTGTTTTTAGTGTGTTGGAGTTCTCTCGTGATGTCAGTACAGTATGATAAGCTAGAAATTTCGAAATTCAACTGGTGAAATAAACGTTCTATGCAGTCATATGAGTAAGTAGCCGTGATCGCAATTTCAATCTGGAAAACAGCACACAAGTGGCATTTACGAACCGAATCCGACACGCGGAAAATGATTGCAAACAAAGAGAATGGGAGAGCGATTCGGGCGACGTTCAATGAGGACGGAGGTGAACTACTGTTCGTAGTGAAGCGCCGATGGGGGACGTCGGCGCCAGCGCGACCGTCGCCGCCGCCGCGAAAACAATGAGGTGAGCGGCCGGTGCAGAAGTATGAACAGTCCACCGGCAGATGTAAGCCACCCAGATGAGCGTCCAGCTTGACTGAGTACCGAACGCTCGAAGAGAACAGAGGGCGGAGTGCGGCTGGCTGCAATGGTTCGGGGCTCGGATTAGACCGGGCGCAATCAATCGTATGCAAAACTGTGCGCGACCTTCAGCGGCCTCGTCCAAACATGCCAGCCGCGAAACACTGATGTACAAAGTGTACGGAAAGGCGTCACCGAGTTTCACACACAGGTTTCTCCTTGTGCGTCTCCGACGAAAGAGAATCGGCCGCCGCCCGGCTGCATTTATGCTCTTTTAACGCAGTCCACCCAGAAACCCACAAAAACTATACCTGGAATGACCGCGAGCATCAAAGCGCAGCGCCGGTAGTTAGCGGTTACAACTGTGTGAAAGTAACTGATAGGTGGCCCAGGACCTACGGAGAATCACCACAGCGCTGCGGGTTGCAGGTCAACTATTTCACTGATTTAGTTGTTATCTCATACGCTATTTAACGCCCACTGGCTTGCTAACATCTCGCAAAGTGCGGATGATTAACACTCGCTAGGAATTACGGAACTAACTGCAGTCACATGATTTTGTCGTTTTTTTTTGCTTGGCCATTTCGCAACCATCCTATAAGCTGTAAAATACCTCCATAAATTGCCCTTAGATGAGTATTCTAAAGAAAAGGGCGTGTGTACGGCTTTTTCTGTGCATTCCTATACGGTAACATTTCTCGATCATCGCGCCATTTGACCAGTCTTTCACGAGTTTCTACAGTACCCAGAAAGATGGTGTAATCTCTCAGCAGTGAATGTGTTGTCCTGTATGTGAAAGATACGTTGTGCACACCAACGCACATCTAGCAAAAAGTGAATAAATTACGTTCGAAAAGCGCCCAGTTGCTGTGGCCGCTCTCTCGCCGGCCGAAAGTGTAAACCACCGCTGGAACTGTATATCAGCGATTGTTCTAGATGGCGTAGGAGTAGTAGCACGCAATCCAGTCATCTCATTGCCTTTGTGGGGGCTATCGCCGGCGCATCGAATTCTGCGGAATGTTCCACTGAGCCCAGTGATTAGTCGCCCAGTGAGTCGCTCGGTTTGTTCTCTGGGGTTGATTTGCGAATTGACATGTTTCGGGTGTAGCGAGCGGCGAGCCGTGCGGTAAATTTAATATTTGGGACAAACAATGTTACATTCATGTCACACACCAAAGGAAATTGCTCTGAGGATAGCCTATCGTAAAGGGACGCGCCGGCGAAAACCGAGCAACAACGCTCATGACTGGAACGAGAGAGAGCGTCGAAAGCAAAGATTTACGAAAAGGATTATCAGAAATTGTGTGCTGATGACGAGTCGGAGACGCGAAGCGAGCCAGTACTTTTCGCCGGTATTTCTAAACATGGATCCAGATCCAGAAGACTGCTTTTTAGGAAATTTCTGACGTGAAATGCCCAGACTTCAGAACGGTTTCCACTTGTACCGGCCTATTTCCATAGCTGGTGTATAGCAATTTGATCAGTTCATCGGAAATACTCGCTTTACTAAGACCACAAGTTTGCCCAGCACCAGGAGTCCAATGAGGTGAGCAAATGCTCTATGCTTAGCATAAAACTCCTTATTTTTCTTCTTGCCATGAAAAGATCCAAAAGAACTGCTTGTTCAAAAAGTCTCAAATCGTCATGCTTCAGGCCGCTCTTTTCCTCTGGAATTAGTACCACGTGAAACCGTGTCGCATTTTAAGACTTCAATATACCATAATGAAGCACTCGACTTTAATCATTATGAAGGTTTAGGGCTAGAAACTTCATCTTTAGATCCCTGCAGTACCAGGTTAACTAGTAACAGAAGCATTCTTTCGAAACCCAGTAGCAGAGCATGCTGCAGATTTTCCCTGACATCCTGGTCAAAGCCAGCTATATAAAAGTAGTCTCTTCAGTGCAAAAAGTAGCGTATCTTTCAAGCCAATACTAAGTTTAATTTCACGTTCAGCACAACGTTACTTCGAATAGAGGAGCATGTCCTCGGGTAGTCTTACTCAGTTCTAATGGCTTTTTTGTAATTCTCTCTTTTAAAAACTGAATCTGCTATTCTAATGCTTATAGCTGTTGTCAATCAAGGTTTAAGAATTTATACTTCGCTTTTTAGTAGTAGATTTACTACACTTTTTAGCAGTAATCGTTTTCGCCGCTTTTGGAACCACATCTCATAATTCTGTTATAAGATTTTTTTATTTAATTAGCAGTTTAAAACCCCTAATACATTCAAATAACAAGTAGTATTTCAATAATCTACTGGAAGGGCTGCTTTATTTAAGAAGATTCTACTTTCTACATTTTAATTTCCACACAAATCCACGATTCAGTAAGGTGTTCTGGTTAACTAGGAAGGGCACTGCCTAATCTAGCTGATCCAGAAGCCTTCCCTTTTGTTCCAAGTTTTTCTTGTTTTTATTGCTTTTAAATTTCCGTCGAAGCGCAATGGATAAATGAGTTCGAGTCGGTGAGTATCGCCGACTCCGCATGCCCTTGAAGGTGCGTGTGTTCGCAACCTCTTCGAGACCATTCGCCCTCCATATACATTGACATACTACCCAGAAATTAGCGCCAAACGGTCTCCGGAATCGATAGCGGCGCTTCCGCCGCTGAAATAATAGACTTCGTCATTAGCAACAATTGAGACGTCGCGAAGGCGATTTCGGTGTCACCGCCACCCAACCGACCAGCCAGGACTACTGTAGCATTGAAAGGGATGGGTGGGGGCAGAAAAATGAGTCAACCAAGCACCGACGCCAGTCACTCGCTCACACACACAGACTCTCA
>KN549434.1:103037-117826 GCA_000797555.1 Oesophagostomum dentatum | reverse complement strand
GTATATCATTCGATTAATCATGATGAGAGAAGTCCGGTGAGGACCTAGCTTTTGAGATTGCTTATCAGTGAAGCATGATATTATCAGTTAAATCTTAAAAATCGCTCGAATTTGACGCAATTTGCCAACTCTGGTAAAAGAGCTCCAGCAAAATATCGATAGGGTAAACCTTTCTCTATTTCAGGAGGACCTCGCATTTGGAGAAAGTCCTCTCCTTCACAGAGAAATTTGCCAATAACCGAAACATACGTAAAACTAGGTCAAAAAATGGGTCAAATTCGACGCAGTCTGCCAGCACTTGAAGGAGAAAAAAGCTAACTGTAAGATTCAGCTTTAGATCATTATAGTTTCGAAAGCAAGCATTAGTTTCGGCAAATGCCTTTTGTAAGAGGGTTTTGGCGGATGTCTAGGATTAGCCGGGTGAACTGGTACAGGCATATATACTGTAAAACGGCCAAGAAACCAAGCACACGAGTTTCTTTCAAAATTTTTATCTTAGAAACTCAACAACAACAACAACGGCAATTACGAGCGGGTCACAATTCTTCACTACTGTAATCACCTTGAGATCAGCGGGGCTCTTCCCTTCTTCGCCGCCTAGGCAGGATCTCTTGGTCAGGGAGGTCCGCGTCTCTTCTGAACGCTCCTTCTCCCTACTCCTGCTCTCTTCGCAAAACTAGATTGCACTCCCTTTCTCCGTGGCTCTTTTAGTCCAGTGGGCATTGCCCTCCGCCAACCCGCCAGATCAATGGATAGATCGTGTAGATCACATATATTCCGTGACATTGTGCAATTGTTTCTATTTATGGAGTTTTCCAGCCCTTTGTACAAAGCATCCAGTTCAAACTCATCAGCTGCTGACGTTGGCGTTTAGATGTTAACGATGCGTGGAGTGTGGAGACAGAGGACAGAGGAAAACCAGATAAAGTGGGAGTATTTCGTGCGAATCCACAAACAACTGTAGGATGTACAGCAAGGCCAATCGCCAGTATTCCGTCCTGGAATCTTTCCACCATGGGTGAAGAAAGTTTCGTCCTTCATCTGTCTTAGGGTTGCTTTCATCTTCTTCGTCTTCTGAGGGGCGATCACATGAAACGTGATGCGCCCTGTGGCTACAAGAAGAGCACAAAGGTCGGCGTTGCTGGCTACTGTTATGGTGCTGTTGGACGTGTTCAACCTTCATCGGCTGCCATATCGCCTGATGTCTGTTATCGCAGAGCCCGGTGTGCAGGATACTGAGGCAGGGTCCATGCTAAATACGCGAAATTGTTTTTACCTCATTAAGCAGCCTTGCGAGAGCGCGGTTAGCTTTTATCATAGTTAGTCGCCGACCTTCATGGTTCAGAAGCAGAACCGAGCAGAGACATACTGCCAGTGCGATAGAACTAGCAATCGCCTGCATCTGGCTAGGAGAAATGTCCAGTTATCGCTAATTACTGCTTGGAGAAACGTTTATAGAAGTTTCTTTGACTTTCTTCTTATGACTAGATTTTTGCGATCCTCACAGCTTTAACGATTCATTCTTCCTTCTGACATAACAAAGCATAGCACTTTTTTCCTTGGGTAATGTATTTAATTGCTCGCATCGTGTACGTATTAACCAGTAAAATCGCTTCATTAGCAAAAGTGCTGAGCATTTTATTAGAATTATAGTCCATCTTACACCATACAAGTTCATAATAGGAAGTAATGATGAAGTAATGCAAATTTAGAAAGGAAAATGATGCTGACACTTTTTTTTAGGTTTGTTGGATATAACTGGGATAGTAATTTGTGAAACGGTTAGGATTGAGATGAAGAAAAGTTTTGGTAAGCGGAACTGGTCTTCTTCACCCAGAACAAATGTGGAAAATGCTGAAAAGTTCACTGTTGCATTTCAGGACCAACTGTAGAACCGCTCACACGAGTACTGTACGCTATGACAGGCATTAATTTTTTCATTCATATAACTGGATGTTTGCTTATGACAATGAATCGTTACACAACCGTCTGCCATCCGCTATCACACAAATCAGTAAGCTTTCGGTTAACGTTCGTATTCATGTTGATATGGAAAAAAATCTTCTAGCTTTGGTCACGAAATTTTATTCGCTTATCATTGGCAGTAAATGTAATCCTACCCATAGTAGCGTTTTCTCCGTCGCTTTACAATAGGATGCACTATAAATGGGTGAATGGCTCTTGGATAACTGTGGGACGAGAGCTATCCAGCGGACTTTCTATTGCCATCAATTCTGTGAGTGCCACTGTTAACAAAATTTAGCTATTGTTTCCTTTGTAGGGCACACGAACAATGGTCTGCGTTGCAACCTTCTTTTATGAAATTGTAAGCATTATTCTGATAGCAAGGACAGTGCATGGAATCCTAAAGATGCGTGCAGCGACAAACGTGCATCACCAAGAAATGGTAATTCTAACGATTCTTAACAGGCATAGTGTAGCAAGCATAGTACGTAGCGCCTGACACACTCAGCACAAACGAGGACGACATGAACGCGATAAGAAAACGTGAGGAAGTATGCACAGAAAATACTGTATTTTTATTGAAACCCTGAATATCGAACAGGTTGAGGTGGTCTTGGTGCACCGAGCTTATAAAAGAATGCAGATCCCTTCTTTTTCATTAACGAAGGACGCATGGAATAAGGTTTTCGAATATGGGTGCCCGTTATTTATCGTGTAGACGATAATACCCCGTTCCATTATTGGAAGCCTTCTCATTGTTCCACCATCTTCAAAAGACTGCTTTGGATAGGAAACGTAATTTCAAGGTACATCAGTTCTCAATTCTAAGTACAGCCTCGAAGGGAGCACCCTTTTCTTTTCTTAGGCTTTTATTCTCCACTGAAAGCTCGCATCTAAAGAGGGAGTACAAACAATTCTCAAGCTTAAGGTGGCATGGAATCAACGGAAGTTAGAATGCTGAAGGCCTCGAGAGCAAGGCTGTCATAAACACGTTTTTCACCTCTCCGTAAGATGAGCATTTGCTCATTATAGCCCCTGCAGAGCGGTCACACGGTACTTGATGTCCCCTACGGGCTCGAGAAGAGCGCGCAGCTAGGGATTGTTCTAGCGCTGAAGTGTAGATCGCGAAACAGGCTTCATGGCGGGTAGTGGACATGTCGTTTGGTTCGAATCCGATGACGTTCTAACCTGAGAATTGAACTCCTCTCACTAGTTCTCATATCACCTGGCGTTATGACAGAGCGCGGCGTTCACGATACTAAATCAGGTTCAATACTGGACAACCGAGATGGCTTTTCTCTCACTCCAAGCAGCCTACCTACTTGGCTTTAAACAGGCAGTCGTCAAACCCTTCTGGATCAGGAGTAGCATCGACCAGCGACACACTGCCTGCGTCGTGACCTGGCAGCGAGTGTGCACTTAGACATGCAAACATCTTTTCGCTACAACATTGTTTTAATAATTTCAAATGCTCGTCAACTTCCACATCTGAGCTGACCTTTACCTGTTGTGCAGTTACATTTCTTGCTCTTCGTCGTTGAATGTTGTCAGCAGAAAGGTTCATGTTGTATTTTCAGAGCTTGGTCATTATGGTAATAATCGACTTCTCTTTGAATACCCTGGAATGTATTAATCAGGTTATAAATCTACTGAAAATAACAAATTGCCATCTTCTTGTTTGGATCGGCAGTAAGGTGAGCCAATTGCTCTACCCTCAAAAGTTTGAAAAAAAAACGAATTACCGTAGTGTCTGTAGTTGTGTGAAAGAAGATAAAACGGGAAGATTCGTATTCATTTAGTAATATGTTAGGCTTGTTTTTTTTCATTGGGATTATGTGGCCTTGTATTGGGTCATAATCTGTTTTCCATCAACTAGAAACTCCTAAAAGCATATTTCAGGCTCTACTATGGTTTTTTCTAATGTTGTCTGTGAATGCATACAGTATTTTGTTTTTAAGCAGGGCACTCCGTAAAGAAGCTATCCCCTTTTATCGTATGAAGTCTTATCTTGCACTACTACTTTGAATGCGCTCTAGATAGTATCTATCCATTAAGAGGGAGAAAAAATAAACTATGGATGTAGTTTTATTTTCAAACATTTGATAGAAAGCAGAGAAGTGCAAAAAATCGGCTATTAGCAGATCTTTCAGCAGGTTTTCACCGCCTATGTTCACAGAAAGCGGTTTTCCTTAGGGAAAGTTATGTTTGCAATACTTCCAATGTCTACATTTCCCAGCTGCTGTTTGCCCTTCCTTCGCATGCTGTAAAGCTCTCCACTTCTCTCCTAACAATCTAGAATATAGCATATAATTTGTTGCTTCAAGGAGCGACCTAATATCAGTAAAAGCGTTCAAAGTCGCTGTATTCGAAAAAATCTGTGTACGTTGGATCACAAGCCCGATTCGTTATAGCTTATTGTCAGTTTAAGCCAGAAGGAGGTTATACTCTCTCGCTTTTCGTAAAGTTGTTCACAGGAAAGGTGGCTTGAGATGTAGCAATTTTTCCACGGACGAGGAAGAAGCGCTGGTTGCACATTTTGGAGGCACTCTCCCAATAATCAAATTAACGTGTTGTTTTAATAATGTAGCTAGAATATGCCTGTGTATTTCCGGAAAAAACATCCCAGCATTAGTTACTTCCAAATTATGCTTGAGAAGGTATGCAGCTTATAATGCTTACAGCACAATGTCCGTAGTTTTTAAGTTCTCTCGTTTTTTTCTGCTTACAACTTCGTTTGTTTCAGTTTGATTTTCCTTTCTTTTTTTCTGTACTGACTTCACTTTTGTTTATATTATTGTGTTTTTGTGGTAATCGTGGCTTCTGCTTCCTTTTCATGTGAGTTTGTAATTATGTGGTAAAGTGAAGTTGAATGAAATTTGATCCATGTATTTTTTGCTTGAAAGCTTCCACTGAGCAAGTAAAGTTGGAAGAAAATACGTCGGCACAATACTACATAAACTCCCTTGTTTGCGGCATAGTGTTCTGCTTACGCGCGAATGCTCAAGTTTTCTCAAGCAACTCACATCAGTATGAAACAATCGAACAAGCGCAGTCACATCAGGTCGAGATACCGGCCTTTGCCAAATGTGATGACAGCAGATGTTAGTAGTACAAATGCACTAACACTCTGAAATGTGAAGAAAAAGGTTCTTGCAGGGGTTGCAGTAGCTAGAAGCGAGGAATTATTGCCAATACCTTTTTATGGAAAAGCAGTTAAAAAGGGAAAATAGTGTTCCAGTTAAATTCTTCTATACAATATGGAATCTAACATCGAACATGGCAAATTGAAAACGAAGGGGCTTCAAATGTGATAAAGCCTCAAATGTGACAGCACGTTTTTTAGAACAATAAATGGTGCTAACAGGGAGCACAGCATCGACAGTTGTGAGATGGCAGTCGAAAGGTGAAGGTTGTTTGAGGAGTGGGGCGCCGCAAAAGGTTAAGGTTCTCCTCTGCTTTCCTGTGAATGGTACCATGTTTTGCGCTGCAAAGATATCGGTGAAAAAAGTGCATATTATACCAGTATAACCTAAAGATGCTGAAAACAGAAATTTCAGCAAAAAAAGCGAAAAGAAAAGAAAAAATACAATGAAACAACAAAAAATCTAGTTTCGCGCGGACACGCACCTTGTGTCTGCAAGTACTTTTCGTTGCAGGACCATGCTAAATCCAGAACAGCTCAAAAATACTTTCTACGGGGGAAATGCGTCCTTTGAAGTTTCTCAAAAAGCGGTTAGAAGTATAAAGCCCGCAGTTGTCTACTGTATCCTAATAGAAATTCTGACTCGAATGATTATCAGGTTTTTGCATAATTTGCAGTAATGATCATAAACTTCACTTTATCTGAAATGTCACTTTTCGTTGATTTCCACTTGAGAAATTTATGCCGCCCGCGAAAAAAAAATGAAAAGAGCCAAATTCCTCGAACTCTCGTTAGGGCTGCGGACTGTGTGTGCATTTGCGGAGTGCGCCAGACGACTATGAAAGATGACGGGCCATTTGGCTCTTTTTCGAGTTTCGGAGTTACACTGCATGAAGTCCTGCAATGTTATATATCACTCTGCTTAGAACAGAATTTCCTTTCCAAAAAATAACTGCGGAACATCCAGTTTCTCTATCTGATGGTGTTGTCGGCGTTTTTCGATTTTTTTGAGATACCCGAATTTTTGCTGGATCAAACAGAGTAGTTATTGACTTATCTGTTAAATACGCTCATTAGCAGTGTCTCTGACAACTGCGCGACTCGCTTTTAAGACACGCCCGAGCAAAAGCTCGAAATTGCGCTGATGAAGTACGAATTCGAGTTTACATTCTTTCCATCTTTCACGCTGAGCTTATTTAAAATGGAGGTTTCGACCTAGACGACATCTAAATTAACTGCCCCGGTTGTGTGCTCATATCAGTTTCTTTGTTCTGCCTTTCTAACCCACTTTTCCGTTCCTATAATGGGTCCCTTCTTCACTTTCTTCTCACATCCACCATAGTGATTGTTTCCACTCCAGATCGGCAAATAGTGATGATGGGCAGAACTGCACCTATCCAACCTCTGACAGGGAGTAAAATCGCATCGCTTTAAAGGTAGCTCACCGCAAAGTCCATGAGCTGTGAGCCCTCTGTTTACGCTGTATGTGACTGATTGATTGAGAAAAGCTGTCCGTGTTAGCACACATGTTCTGCCTATATTGAAAAGACTATTACCTACTTGCAGGTACAACAAATCACAGAAGGTGAACATGCACGAACATATTTTATGTCAGCTGAGAGGATCAGTCATAGTCCATATTCGTACTCATCGTATTCACAAACTTGTAGCCATTCACATACATCAATATGTTTAATCCGGTTCGCATGGTTACCCTTCCCTTGGAAAAATTTCGTAAAGCTGGCATCACACATGTGTTATGATAAGAATGAGAGGTGTGTGGGAAAGCTTAATAAACTTTTACTGTTCCGTTAATTCCTGAAAGGCAGCGTGAAAGGCAGCGGTCCTAATTTCGATGGGTCTTCATGCAAATATTTGCGTAGGAAGAGTAGGAAAGCCAAAGTTTAAAAGAATGACGAGGGCAGGATTAGAACCTCTGACCAATTGCTCACTAGCCGCACACTTACCGCTGCGCTATCCTGCTCGGTACCCAAGCTGGATTATCTTTATTTCGGTGCGCTCAGCAAATCAATGGCATAGCCTTGAACTACATCCTAAGAGAAAGGTTCACGCAACCGATTTTGATCTCCATCGCCTGGTTTCTCATGCCTTCAAGTAGACCTCTTGCCGATCTTAAAATTCACCTTAGTTGTTGCGAAAAAACCGAGATTTCATGAAATGAGCTCTTGTTATTTCATAGCAGACATAACAAGAACGACAATTCAGAATATTAGCGCTTAGCAACGACAATTGCTGTGTTCCACGCTTTAGGATGAAAAGTGTTTTTAGACTACACCTTTAATCTCAGTACTTCTGCCAGCGTTGTGCAACAGTCAATCATTTTTCGTTATCCGCGTCGAACTTTGTTGTTAATGGCTGAGGAAATTATACATAGCACATGTACTGTAGTACTAGGGCTAGAATGGGAACAAACGTTGCGTACGACTTAAATTGCCAGGCCGGTTTGTTTCGTTTGAAATTAGGGCAGTTCTTGTTTTTATAAAGCCCGAGTTCTTGAATGTTGTTGTGCTCTCATATGAACTTCCGCAAAAGCAAAACGTTACTTATTATGTAAACCTTAAATGTGCACAATTTTCGCCTTTAACTCCAATTTCCTTGCTTTCTACATGTGTTTACGCTAAAAATGAGCGTGTTCCCAGTGCTCATAGTATTTGAATTTCCAGAAGTCCTTGATATCTCCCGTTAAAATTGCACTGTCGAAATTACCCTTTTCTTTTGGCCACAAACCAAGCGTTTAACCAGTGCTAGAGATCGCCTTGAGCGGTACCCTCATGCGCATTATTTACTGGTATTATGTGAACTATTCAGTTCGCAGGGATTTTCTAGCATAATAACATCAAATATCTGCCATGGTGCATTAAACTTGGTTAGTTGAATAAATCACCAAGTGGCAATCATTGTTCAGCACCTCTTCTAGCACTGTCAAATATCTGAGGGTGGAATGAAGGGCGACTCACGCAATGGATCCTGTAACAATCTTATTTTCGGACAGAAGCGCAGAATAATGCATATTGAGCATAACCGTCTACGCTTTCGTGTAAAACCAACCGTGGTGAGAGCTTTGGGTTGCTCCAGACACTGAATTAAAAGATGACAGAATCTTTCCCGTGCAGAGAACACATAACGCTTCTCGAAGCTGCTCCATTTTGATATAGAACAATGCATTAATCCTGCAATCCCCCTTTCATTTGTTTTTTTTTCAGAAATAACTTTTTTAAAAACGTTTTCAACCAAATATTTCTACTTTCTAACAACTTGAAATGTAGCGTTGTATAAGGGGGCTCACTTCGCCGCCTTCCTTGGAGGTCATAATTAACAGGGGTAGGGTTCCTACAAGAGATGTAGTGACTGCCCATTTTCTTGGCCCTGGTGGATTGTGCACATGCTGAAGAAGGCAAGAGAAAGATGTAGAATGAAATTAATTAATATGTAGTAAAAATTAAGAGTGCGTTAGTTGAAAATTAACTTTGTATGGATATTTGTCACTTAAGGAAACTTGTTTTTCAGCCTTTCGGACTATAACTTAGAAAAGCTCGAAAATTTGCTTAGTTTCTGAAACTTTCGTCTTCACGTGTTTCCTGTCTGCTTCCTGTGGCGTCCTTTCATTTCCTATCACTCTCATGTTCCTTCCATTGCACCTTTTAATATCAGCTTCACATTTAATTTTTACTGCTTATTAGTTAGTTTCATTCCTTCTTTCCTTTCTTAATTCCTTTCCTGTAGCTTCAACACGTGCGCAATCCTAAAAGGCCAGGTAAACAGGCGGGCGCGAACTCATGACCCTGTCACTAATAACCCGCGAACCCACAAGATCCCTTGTGGACACGCTACTCTCGATAATTGTCCCCTCCCCCCACTTAGGAAAGCGGTGTAGACTTTGGGGAGCCTCCTGAGCGCCCTTCAAAATGTAATCCATTCAGATAATAACGAATGTTAACTAATGTTCACTGTAACTACAGAGCAACTTTTCATATTAAGCCATGGCTATTTGCCATGCTCAGAGAGAACCAGGTAGCGTGAGTTGTGGAAGACGCAGAGACTCAAAACCGCATTCAAATCCCCCCGTCTCCCCAAACCTACACCACTTACTATGTATAACAATATTTGGCAACAACCTGGTACGCCCTCAGTGCTATGGTTCGTCCCATGGATGGGCTATGTACTGTATTCCATTTCCTCATTGTCTTGCAACTACTTAACTACTATATTTATTTGTTAAATTTTAAAAACTCATCCACTTTACAGCGGACTTGATTGATAAGTTTTATAGAACGCTTAAGAATAGATAAGCTTCTAAGCAGTGAAAGTAAAAAGTTGAAAAGTTGAGTAAAGGCCAGTGTATTCATTTTGAGGTTGTTTTCCTCAAAAAAAGTTCAAAAAATTTTCAGACTCGCGAGAATGGCTCCGAAAAGTTTTGAAAATGGTGTGCTTTGAAAGTCAGGAAAAATTTAGAAAGTGGTCAATTTTTCAAAAACAATTCTAATATCGGTTAAAATATCGATTTTTGTTTTTGAAAACTTTTAAAGCTATTTTTAAAGGTTTTGAAACCAGCTTTTCCTCGGCCACATTCACTTCTGGCCTAAGGAGAGGGCCCCCTCTCCCCGAAAAATTTCTTGCGATCGCCATTGGTCAGAGATCCTCAAGATACACTAAGTTTGGTGAGATGACCCGCCATTATCTGGCAACATCGAAGGGATTCGCTGTCTCATGCTCGTGAACGAACAGCTATGTGCACGCGGATCTAAAGTAAGTCTAACCGTTTTCAGTTTTTCGAAAGTCTTAAGTGCGTGCGTGACTACCGTCACAGATAATTTTGCTAACGAATGTTGTTATATTCATTCCACAGATTCTTCAGTAGGAAATAGGCAGGTAATTTCCGAGCAAAATCTTTGGTCAGCTGTCATTCTTGCATTTGCTCGATAACGCGCGATGAGAATCACGAACTTTCATCGTTATGAATTTATGCCGACATAGCCCGTCAAAGCGCTCAGGGTCGGTTTCTTTAACAGAATATGAATATTGCTTTGGCTATGCTATGTATGGGCAAGATTTCCAAATTATCTTGGACGAAGTATTACATCTGTTTCTATAGCCGTAGTTACTTCTCTGTCCATAAAACTAGGTCCGTTTTATTCTAGATTTTTTGGAGATTTTGTTTTGCTGCGAATGATGCATAAATTCGCTGTAAAGCGCGTTGATTTATTTGTTTCAGAGCAGAATGCGCGTGAATCTTACAACCAGCACTGAGCTTTCTCGTACTTTTCTTTGCTACAAAAAAAACATCTCAGAGAAAACGGAAAGGATCGTCTACATCGATGCAGATTAGCTGTGAAAAATTTCAAAGTGTATGTGTTCATTCCTTCCGAAAACAAAAATGTCTTAGGCAACAGAAAGTACAAATGTAATTTTTCCGTAATTTGCGCGAATACCGCCATGATTTTGAAGGCATCGCCACAACCTTGGTAACGTGGAGACGCTGTCGCGTGAAGAAATGCCGCTATGATGGGCAACATCGCTCTCTTTGCATCACCTGCTTGTAGTGTGCTTCATTTGTCAGAACAAGTCGTAAGAACTGTACTTGTGATTAGTACACTCTAACCGTTGAGAAGGTCTTTTTGCAAACGTACTTCTGAGGGGAATTATCAACATTTTTACAGCTGAGAGGGCGCAGTGTTTGGAAGGCAGAAGGCAGCAAACCACCTAGAGGTAGTTTATTATGTGCAATTTCACCTTCTCTGCATCTTTGGACACGGGATAATTACGGCAGCAAGCCGGAACCAATTGTCTATTTAAGCGACATACTTGTTTCTTCCTTGCGGACGTGACCGAGCGGCAACACTTTGGACTGTAGGTTTTTTAGGCACTCCAGTGCAGTGGGCTGCTCACGGCGGATTAGGCTGAGCGTGGTTTCGCTGCTTCTTTAGCTTTTGGACGTGATCATTATATCAAAGGAATGAAGAAATAGAGAACGAAAGCGACTTAAAGCTGTTCCAGTGAAGTGGGGTAGTTACCCAGCTGTCCTACTGTCCCTCATTCTGTGGGCTACAGTAAGCGCCGGATGGCTGTTGTCTAGCAAAAAATTTTTTTTTTCAAGTTTCAGAATACATGGTTCTGGAAGACCTAAGCACTGTCTGCAATCGTCGCGCTTCTTTTAAAGCATTTCAATCCCTTTTCTCATCCTTTCAGATTTTTTTCAAGTCATCTCTGCCAGTAAGAGCAGCTGCAACACGTTACGCTTGATATGTCGATTTTGGAAGCCTTTGATACACTTACTGTTATTGTTTTATTTACCGTATTCTACTATGTCTACGTTCTCGTAGTTATGATTCGTTCAAAATCAACTGCTTTTCGTTCTGCGTTTTTCACCATTTTTAAGGTCGTTGGTGAGTGCAGCTACACAAGCAGCTTTTTTTTCTAGACTTCAGTTGAAGAATTCGACTGCTGAGCTCAAACACGCAGTCACGGGATGTCATAATAAGTAATTCGAACGAACGAACATTAACCTAATTCCCCGTTATGAAGTTTTAAGAAAACTCGATAGGATTTAGAGTTTTCATTTACTCGAAATCTCCATATTTTAGTATTTTGAGCAGTTTTCTTGTAGAATCGGCTTGGACTCCTTACCTTTGCCTTTCTAGTTTGCGTTATTTTGTTCTACAGTTTTCAATTTACTCTAAGATGCTGCGGTAAGGATGACCTAAGCAAGAACTTTTAAATGTTAGCCTAACAGGGCTAACCACTAAGAACACATGCACTCTTATAGTGCGCTTCTGACAAAACAGTGAAACGTTTTACACACAAGAAATGTGATATTTGCATACTTAGATACTTATGTTAGATGGCCTGTCCTCACGAATCCTGCGGGCCCCAGCATTTTTTCCACTCGTTTCGTTCTCTCGCTAATGTCATCCAAGATGTTGGTAGAATTCGTGATTGGATCCGTCCGCGAGTTCGCATTCCGTATTCCCTAACCGTACCCAACTGATTTCTCAGCTGGTCCATATTTTCCACGAACACGTTCGCCCATCTCTTTGGAGGTCTTCCTCGAGGACGTTTTACATCTCTTAGAATCCACTCCAAGGTTCTTTTCGTCTATCTGTCGTCAGTCCTTCTTACGATATGACGGGCCCATCGGTGTTTTGATTTCAACACATATTCCGCTGGATCGCGTAGACGGGACATCCTCCTAAGATCAGAACTGCGAAGGCCGGCTTGATGTTGAGTTCGCCGGTTATACATCAGATGACACCTCTCGAAAACGCTCTGTGGGCGGTCCGTAGCCTCCTTGACGTGGTGGCAGTATCAGCCCACGTCTCAGCTGCGTAACAAAGTGCTGGGAGAAAGGTCGCCTCGAACAGATGGGCACGGAGCTCCGGGTTCGTCAGGTGGTCCGTGGCCTCCGTCAGAGGCCCGAATGCGGCACAAGCTACTCTACTCCTCCTGTTAAGCTCGTCTTTCAGATCGTTCTCCATGTTCATTGAGCATCCGACGTACACGTAGGAAGGCGTCTCCGCAAAGGGAGAGCCTTCCAGTTCCATTCCTTCTTCTTCGCTGTAGGCGTTCTCCATGAACTGTGTCCTGTGTCTTCTTCCGATTTATTCGCAGTCCGAATCTCTTCCCTACTTCGTTAATTCCTTCATCATCGTCTCTGCTTCAGCGGTACTCCTCGAAAAGAGAACGATGTCATCCGCAAAATGAAGATTGGAGAGGAATCGTCCGTCAACTCGTATGCCTCTTTCGTCCCACTCGAGGGACTTCATTATCCACTCCAACGCGGCGGTGAACAGCTTTGACGGGATTGTGTCGCCCTGACGTACCCCCTTTCCGATTGGTATTAAAAGGGGGCGATGGAAAAGCTGCACGTTGTTGAGCAGTTCTTGTAGCAGTCGGCTAAAGTCCTCACCTAGGATCCGTCCACTCTCTGGTCGACTAGTGCTGACAGTATGGCGTTCGTCTCGATGCTGTCGAACGCTTTTTCATAGTCGACAAAGGTAAGGACGAGAGGCAGGTGGTATTCCCGGCGGACCTCTATGACCCTCGAAACTGTCTGGATCTGGTCCAAGCAGCTAAAATTTTTGCGGAATCCAGCTTGCTCTTGAGGTTGGGCCTCATCCGCTGTCCTTGATATGCGAGTGAGGATGATCTCCGTGAACAGCTTGTACAGCACGCTCAGCAGGCATATCGGACGCTAGTTCCGGATATCTTCACGATCACCCTTCTTGTACATAAAAACGGTACGTGAAGTCCTCCGCTGGTCCGGGATCCTCTTCTTCTGCAAGTATGATGTCATGTGCGCCGCTAGAATTTCGTGGAGGCAATGGCCGCCAGCCCGTAGAAGATTGGCCGAGGTGTGGTCCGGTCCTGGGGCTGTGCCCGCCTTCATGGTGTCGACTGCGGCGCGTACTTCAGCAGAGAGAATCCGTGGTGGTAATTCGCCAGTGGGATGGGGTCTCGCACGGGAGTTGACGAACGGAAAAGATTAGTGTAGAATCTCTCCGTTATCGATTCCATCTCTGTACGGGGAGATGTTGGAGTTCCGTCCTCCTTCAGAAGTACAGTCAGCGGAACATGATACTCCTGGAGGTTCCTTCGGCATTTCTTCAGACTTGTCCGTTTCTGTGCTGCTTCCAAAATTCTTGCTTGCCTGTACCTTCAAAGATCCTTCTGCAAAGCTTTTCTGCAGCTGGTGTTCGCCACCAGCCGCTCGATGTGTGATGCATATGGATCTAGCCTCAAAACTCTCCTTCTTCTCAGCAGCTCCTTAGTGACGTTCGAGATACGTTCCAAGTGTGCTGAGCGGGGCCACAACAAGTAGGCTACTATTCATATACCGCGTTTTTACTCCGTCGTGGCGACGGCGACGGGTGCACTGAGTGCGTATCGATCGGTCGCTGCCGACGATAACAGCGCGTCGTTGTCGTAGAGTCACAGAAAAACCACGCCATATTCACAGGCATATGGGAGTTCACCTTTATTTTGTTTCGATCTGGCGAAATGACATATACAGGCGGATTGCTCTTTTCTGTTTACTAAGATTATGAGAAATCTAGACTCGGTTGACTGAAACGTAGAAGTTATGCGCTTTCAGAGCTAGCAGATCGCAGCATCTCATAGCGATGAACATTACTGTTAAACTAGCTGTTGCCCAGCTTGGTTCAGATTTTTGCAGGGGTTGATATTTTGTCGTATAGCATTCTCATACTGGTTTACAGCAATTTTAACAGTAATTTTCATCAAAATGAAGTGGTGCGTGCTGCTAACTTCAAACTCAGTAATGCCTCTGTATCAATCGCTCGGTCTAGATCCTCTAAATATCAATAAAGATTACACGATTGACAATTTATTAGACTTCGTTGGGCATGCTGTTGTTGCGGTGCATTGTTCGCTGATAATCCCGGTCTCTTTCCCATATTAGTTGAAGAAAAAGCGGTCCTGTAATCATGTACAACGAAAACAATGGGACGGGACCGCATACTCATAGTATTGCGGATTTCACCGCCTGCTATTGTGAAGCAGCTCGTCCTGGTGTTGTAAGAGTCATCCAAGAAAATGATTATGTAAGCTGGAACGTTCTGAGACCGTGTCATCACCAAACATATTGAACAGTTTGCCGTGGATGGACAGGTTGATGCTTTTTATCAAGAATCCTTTTGCTCACGTT
>KN549433.1:31446-47189 GCA_000797555.1 Oesophagostomum dentatum | reverse complement strand
CCTCTAATCATTCATCTATCGAGTTCCCAAAAACCGATCCTATTCATGCGGAGCCTCTCACAACAACGAAGACCCGATTATCCTCTATTACGCAAGAAACTGACCGTAGAACAACACCGACAGAGCCTCATCTCTGCAACGCTTCTTATTGAACTGACAGAGATTCGTATAGGTGACAAAATTGCTGCCACAGACCGGCTTCTGCTCCGATGGACATTCCTGCAGAAACTCAGAGTTTTCGCCTCCTCAGGTTCTATTCAGATTTTCGTGTACCTTGTCGCACATGGCTCTCAGACAGTTTTCTTCCGGTTGTGTCGAAAGGGTAATTCCTTCTCTAGCGGCGAGGCAGCGGGCATGTAGAAATACGCAGACGTTCCTAAAATTAAGCAGAATTTCAATAGGAATTCGACCAGTGCACTAGAAGATTACAATGTTGAAAGAAAGAAAAGGGTCAACGGAGAAGAAATACGCAAAATGCTTGGCTGTGATACCATAACGGTAAAGATCATTAATGATTAACAGGATTAACCATCACTTTTGCCACAAACCTGCCGCGGGAAAATGGAAAACAAAAAATCCTCGGTTTATTACGGTTGAATAATCGTGCAGGAAAAGCAGGAAAACGGCTATTTTCGCCTTCGTTATTACTAACGTATTAGTAGTATTAGGTTTCACTTCTGAGTTTAAAAAAAAGTATTTTAGAGCAACAAGTATTCTTGGCACCATCTCTCGAATATCTGTATCAAGACCCAACTTATGAGGGCTTTCTGAGATTTCCGAGAACCAAGTCTCCCAGAAACAGTAATAAATTACGATGTCATTTTTGCAGTAAAAGAGTGAGTTAGGGCTAAAACCTATCGGAACTGATGATGTCATAACTTTTTTAAAAGAACCATTTGGAAGAATACTTACACCGGCGCAGGAGTTCATTTAGAACGTGGTTTTTTCAAATCGAAATAAATGGTTCTTTTGAGTACTTCATTTACTCCAGAAAGCTTATCTGATATGCTAGGAGTCTTCAAATGAAGCAGATCAAGCTATTCTAGAAATTTACTAAAAAACTGAAAATCACTGCCAAAAAAATATTGTTTGTAGGCAGCTGAGCTTGCTCCGTAGTAGGCTTCATAACCAATTAATTCTCTATCAGTTTCTGTCACAGTTATAGGAAAAGCGAAATGGTGTTCAGAGAGTTGCAAACAACCATATTTTATTTATTTCGCTAAATTCCCGAGGTTGTTGATGCTTCGTGTTTTTTTTTTATTTGGTAGAAAGTGATGAGTAATATTATTCAGTAGGTACTGTCAATGATTTGGGCAAGACTTGGGCTTTTCTCTTAGACCACATGCAAGAACCTTCCATAACCAATCCTAGATTCAACGAATCTTGCATACTCTCTTACTGCGGACTAAGACAGCTGAGGAGGGCGGGACTGGGATGCCGTACGCGTCCAAACTGACGAAAATTAAGCCGACTCTCGAAGTTTTGACCAGTTTGGGCACGTGCGGGTGCTCAACTGCACCCACCTCATTGGTCTCACGATCAGTGCGCGAAAAAGAGTGTATTTACGAAACAACGATTTCCACACAAAGTGTCAGACCGATTCTTTTCTTATACATACACAGACCTCGTCTGGACCACGTAGGAATTAAGATCATAGATCGGAGTTTTAATGATATCCACAAAACTCGAAATACTTCTTGAAAATATTGGGATACCCACTCATGCATTACTCCTTGGCTATCACACACTGGTAGACCTTCCAGTGTACATACAGGCGGTGGACAGTCAAATACCACTCTTTGCGAGGCTAAATTCAATTATTGCCGAAAAGCCACTATCAAAATGAGAAAAAATTGAGCTCACAAAGCTGTTGTACTTCAGCGCTTGATTTCACGGAAACTAAGGTGGATGACGATTCCTGAAACGCAAACTCTGTTTGAATTAATAAGACCTAGCATTTAAAACTGTTCGATTAACCTTCGATTTAGCATGAGCAGCAGCGATGGATTTATTAAAACTGTCCCCACATGGCTTCAGGTCAAAGAGCATTGGAGCAGGTCTGCCTTTCTGAAAATATTCTCATGTTCGATATAAATCTTCGTCACGTCAATTTCAGGATCGGTTTTTTAGCGGAAAAGATGGATCGCTTCGACGAGGCATTGAAGAAGACAAAAATTTTCGCCTGGCTTTTTATAAAATGTGCATGCATTTAAAGACATAAAGAACAGTTGAAGTGGAAGATAACGAGTAAAGACTTGAATTTCTCAAAGTTCAGTTAATGGTTAATCTTTGAACAGCACACCAAGATTGGAAATTTGGGGTATTTGCGTTCTTTGACAGTATTTCGTTATAGCCTTGTCAACTAACGATGTAACCGTACTTTGTAAAGTATAAGGCTACTACTCAAACATGGGACACTTATATTTTATACAAAGAAGAAAGCTACGTCTACCTTACTAGTCCCAAAACAATTCCGCTCAAAAACGGTCAATCAGAATTACATGCCTTTATCTACTACCAAAATACCCAATATAAATATCGGTAATCAAAAGTTCGAGACTCCTCAAAATGCCAAATGTTGATACAGAAGTCGAATTTGAAAATTCCTCTTTGAAGAACGGATCTTCCAGTGCTAGATATGTACTGAGAAAGCTACTGGTAATATGAGCTAAAACTAGTATTAAAAAGTGCTTCAAACTACTTCAACTGCTAATTCGATTTGATTCTGATTTTGAGAGAATCATGAAAAAAACGGCTGTTCCTCCCAAATTCTCATCATGTTTGACGGTTTTATAGAAACACCTGGAGTCCTAAACTATGTTATCTACACTTCCACTAGCTAATGTCGAATGTTGCCTCTGCCAAACGCTGGCGATGTTAACTGTTTGTTTGTTTGTTCATTGTTTCTTTCCTTTTACACATGGAATCACACCTGTGCAATAGACATTAAAAAAATAAAATAAATATCGAATAGAAATAAGCTCTTGAATTTAAAAACGAGAAAATGAAGTAGCGACCACGTTAGCTTGGTCCAAATCTTGCGTAAATTTTATATTCCTACCCAAACATTCCTGAAATCGTTCAGAATGGAAGCTCTTCTAGTTTAAAAAAGAGAAGACTTTAAATTTCTAGTTCGCATCAAGGCCTGACTGCGCATCGCTCATTTATGTTTAGCAAACAGAGCAGATAAGTTGGTGCATATTTATAAAGAGGTCTTCTTCCCACGTCATAAAATATCAAGCGATCGCTAAAGGTGCAGCTTCGAAGGTTAGAGCTCCCTCTGTGCAAAATCAGCCACAGAATTTGGAAGCCGTATGGCAAAACTGGACTGGACTAAAGCAGTTCATTCCAAAAGCCTTAAGCAAGAGTATGTTTTTTTCTCTTCGACCATTAACGTGAGCGTCTTAATATTCCCCTTAACTTCTTGCCTATACTTCGAAAAGCTTTAATTAGGTGATGAAAGCGATGGCATAAAAGCAGGTTTACTACTTCCAGTTTTTCTTCTACAAGGGTAGCACTATTTTTGGATCTCTGAATGGTGAAGAGTGGATAGTACCAAATCCATAGGTGTGCAACCAGTAAAACCAGTTAAAGAGCTAATTTTTGTCCAACGGGAATTATGACACCATAACGGTCGGATACTTTTACTTTAGAATTAACGAAAGTGGGATATTTCTCAAAAAAGGAAGTAGACTCGGCAGGAAAACTTCTATGCATGAATGTCGGCATATCAATGTACAGCGTATTTGCGAAAATCACTCAATTTCTGGTAACTTTAACCCAAAATGAAAGATCTTCGTGGCGTCATAACCCCTGCTAACCGAAAATTAGGGCCTCCTCACTTCGGAATGTTTTTCTAGAAGACCAAAAATCTCTATGATGCTGTCGGTTCTGTTCGTTATCGTGGCACGTTCTTTGGTCAGAGCAAACTTTCTCGTCCTTTTAGACATCATCAAAACAAATATCTTATTCTCTATAGAGTAATCTTCCACATACTTAACTGAAAAGACAGGAAACAACTATACTGGATACTATCCATACCTTTCTAATCTGGCAGTTTGCCTTCTGAAACTCGCAGAGATTGAGATGCGTGTTGCCCTGGGTATCGCACACCGGATGCTTTTCGCCGGAGCATTTCGTCGGGCATTGTTCGTTCTGAAAAATAATTACTAAGTCTTTGCGGTCTCACCTGCAACATAGAATAACAGGAATCAAGTAATTTCCCTGTTGCAAACTTGTTTGCGAATTTATAAAAACGACGTAGTACATTTTTTCTTGCAGAGCTCATTATTTTCTTGCCCTAGAATAGTGTTTCTTTTGACTGGCCTCCAATTTCTCTTGTTTCGATGGTGTTTGATTCTTCTATTTCGATTTCAGCTACATATTACGCTGAGCTTTGAACATATTTGATTTGGATGCTTTAGCAGTGAACGTTGATTTTCGTTTTCAATCTCATAGAAAAACCAAGAATGCACAAAAGAGCTGCACCGAGACAAGATGTCCAGTAATGAGATTTTTCTTATCAATCTTTTGTCCTTGGTAAAATAGCACCACAACTTTGGAGAAAAATATGTTGAGCTAGCAATTAAATGTCCAGGGAGGCGTAAATTTCAGCAAATTTTTTCTAGATCTGAAGACAATCCTGCTATGATTCTTGATAACTTTTAGCGTGATAAAGCAAATAGTATTTAAGCGTCCTGTAGGTAAGTCAGAGGACCTAATTCTTTGACGATATTTTTCTGAAAGTGACAAAGCTAAAGAACTGGAAACATTATGTGATCATTGACTGCACAACAAGTATAGACAACGAAGCATCCCCAAAAAGAAAATAGTGGCACCAGGAGTACGAAATTATTTTAGAAACAAAAAGTATAAACCCTCGAAAGATTTCGGTACAGGGATAGACAACTAGACCGCTGTTGTGGTTCTCGAACCCTCGAAAGGCTTCCAAAGAAAGTAGCAAATATTTTAGCTGTGATACAGTTAATGGAGGGGAGATAGTAAAGCAAAGTATCTATAATGTCAAAGAGAAATCTGAGTATTTTACAAGGAAAAATGAAATTTGACGTTTTCCGAAATGTTTAGTTCGGCCATAAAGCCATAGTCATATATCTGAGTGTCCTGTGCCGCTCCCTACGGTGTTTGGTTTTCTAAGATGCTCTTTTTTATAAGTCAGGAGGACCACGCATTACACCATCATAGAATTTCAATAAGAATTTTTAAATTTTTAATAAAACGGTTGCAGGAAAAATCTTTGGCAAAACCAAAACCTGGCGTGCAAAACAAGTCGAACATCCTTTGTTTGCTATGTTGACCCTTTCTTTTCACATGTAACAATGTATTTTATCCGAAAGTTATCCTATGAATAAAGGTGAGCCATTTTTGGTAGGTCATGAAATGGATGGGTAGAATGGAAAGTAGCGCACTTTGCTGACCCGAGTTCCATGGAGTCTAGTGGAAAATGACGAAATTTCTCAAAAATCGATTTGCACGTGCATCGTGTCGAAGAGAAATTTGAGCATTTTACAAAGAAAAATGAAATTAGACGTTTTACAAAATGTTTAGTTCGGCCATAAAGCAGTCTAGTCATATATCTGAGTGCCCTGGCCTGGTCTCTACATTGCTTGGTTTTCTAAAATACTCTTTTTTATGAGTCAAGAGGACCACACACTACACCATCATGGAATTTTATGAATTAAAAATGTACTCAGGTATTATCGTCGTTAAAATTTTCCAAATGATTTGCTTATAAGGCTTCAAAATACTGCCGGGCAACGCATTGCCCTACCAGGCCATTTCTTTCGATAATTTATCGTAAATGAAAGAGGTTGAGTATCTATTTAGATGGTTTCTTGCTGAATGTGCAGTCCACCTCATTTTGAAGGCAATGCAGGTCTACCAACTATAAATTGCTGAATTCACCTAAAAAAATGCATTCGACATGAAAAACAGGGGGTCTTGAAACACTCTCTGAAAACATATAAAGACCATTCGGATGTGTGAACAAGGTAATGACGAAATTCCTTTTTGGCGTATTTCTTTTCTGGAGGATTATGCTAAAACGTACCTTTAGAGTAAAGCCTAGACTCCGTGAATGGCAACGCCCAATATGGATAAGAACTCGCTCATCTTCGTTGAAAACCCTCTGCATACAGTTGAAACGAGCCAGTGCACACAAGGATTCATGAGTCTGTAGAAAAATGTACGAATATGTTCTATCGAGGATGTAACAACGACTAAGAAGCGAGCTCTGCAATTTTATTCTCTGAAGATCTGACCTTGTTAAGATTATCGCAAACGAGTGTGTCGGACTGAGTGACTGGACATGGAGGACATATTGAGTTCACCTGAAAGCTTATAGCGATTGTATGAATGTTTTAAACGTTTATCTCTGCTCATGTGATGACACTGTGTTCTATGTAAGAATAAATTTGTCATTGCAATGATAGACAAATGTTAGAGGTGTTACAAAAGCAGTATGTACTACCTAGCAGTGAACCGAACAAATTTAACACCGGTCCGGTTTTGGGGCCTAAACTAGGATGATTGTGCAATATCCCTGCTATCCCTGGCCATTTTGCCCTTTCATCCGTATTTCCGGTAAAACCAAATCTAATTCAATTCTTTAAGAGTTGATTTGATTACTCAAAACGGAAATGTCAGGAAAGGAAACTCCTAATGACTATGAGGTAGGCAGGGCTCGACGTACTAGCATAAATATCTTTGTCAAAGCTGTGTTGTACCAAACCCCGTAAATAGGTACATACATTAACCGCTAATCTGCTAAGATCTAAAGCTACCAGCTTTTGTTTCGAAATTTTTGTAGAAATGGCGATTTTTGCAGTCCACATTTAATCGCTTATCATGGAGAGGATGGAAAAGTAGAAACCTGAAGTATATTGATAGTACTCTTTTGACTACTCTAGTAGATTTAAGAGTGAGTATAGCATAACGCACCGAATTTGATAAAAGCCCTAACCTACTAGATTTCTGGACAGAATGACAGTGCTTTTGCCTTCATGCTTTTAGTCGTCGCAGAAGCGATCTTAAAATATACTCTCAAGTTCCTGGCCAGTAGACTTTTGACTCCGGGAATGTTTCTGAGTTCGCGGGTTGCGAGTTTACAAAATTCTTGAATTTTTCGAGTTTCAGCTTCTCGAACCAATCAATAATCGAGCTATTGCAAATTCGACTCCATACGACTCGGTAGAACCGTAGGTCTATCTAGTCAGACTGCATCGTTGGTGCTTTTACCAATACAAGCAGCCCTTAATTTAGCTACTTCGTATACATTAAATTTATAGGAGGTCTAGCATTTCATAGAGATGCTTCGTCGAAAGAGTACAGAATTGTAAGAAAAAAATGTCATAATCGCTAAATATGCAGTGAAGAGGCTTCAACAGTATTATCCTCGTGTGTTCCCCTAAAACTAACCCTTAAATTCTTCAAATTTTACTAGGAAACCTGAAATGTCGCTGGATGGCATAAAAGCGCAGAGCATACATCTTTAAATGCAATGGGAACAAAAATGGTTGAAGTTCGTAAAATTCTTGTGTGGGAAGGTAGAGGCTAGGAGCTAAGGAGGAGTTTCAAAGTTGGAATCCTTAACATTTGCTCTCAAGGAGGACGTTTCCGTTGTAATCGAGAGCTTTAGAATCGCCCAACTATGCATCAGAGTACGTCAGTTTTTTTGCGGACCGAGGAAAAACGTTTTCGATTCAAACGATGTTGAATTTCGACAACATAAGACAAAAGTTGAAGAATTCACTAAGTTTATATTGTAAGTGCCCATAGATTGTATTCTGACGCAACGTAGGGCGAAGCCAAAAAAGTAACCTAAGGATGATGATATGGATGTTTCTTAGGTGTGTACAGGCGCTAGAAATTCTACTTTTGACATCCTTTTTCAGCTGGAGATTCTTTAAATTTTTTAAACATATTCTTATTAGCTCCTTTTCCCATGCCTCATACACTGCCCTCAAGGTGGGAACCGCCTAGAAGAAAGAGGAAACTACTACTGGTACCTGAATACAAAATATTCAGGACTAAAGGCCTAGGCGTAGAAATGGCACTGTGAACCCCTCACTGTTCTGCGCACATTCGCTGAAGCGCGGCTAATTCGAGAGAAGCGACTCAGTGACGATCTCCGAAGCGTGAATGAGCGTCTGAGGTCATTATTCTGCACTCTCCAAAAGCGCACAATAACGGTCCATGAATGGCACTTCGAACTTTTACGCCCCTGCAACGTACCGTTTTTGCGTCGGCCGCGCATTCACCCATGTGCGCCAACTCGACCACCGTACCATCGAGCCGATGTACCTGAAGTCGTTCAGTGATTTAGCGCCGTCTGATCAATTGCTTCTCGACTGAAAGTCGTAAAAACCTTGCAGGCGAAGAACTTGAACAAACACAGGTTCTTGTGCGTTCGGTTGTTCGAGTCGCACACCGGATTTCTCGTCTTGTCACATTCGGCAGCCGAGCAGGGCTGGGTCAGGTCGAAAGGCTGAAATTCGACACTTTCTCACTTTCAGTTCTGGCGATCAGTGGCAGTCAGTCGGCTAAGTGAAATTAAGCGGCGCGTGATCGAATCGGTTTCTTTTCAATGACACGCTCGCTATTCAGCAAACATCGCATACCTGTAAGATTGCGGAAACTGAAATGGCCGGCGGGATCGCCGATGTCGGTGATCTTGCGGGCACCTCGCCAGACTCATCGCTGTCCGATGGAGCTCTGAAATGAGGCAATTTTTGGTGCTATACACGTGAAAATCCTGGAGTTGGAGATGTAAAGTTCGCTTTTTTGCAAAGAGTAGGTACTATCCGTTGGCCTAATAATAGATATTAACAAACGTTTACTGTAATTGCAGAAAATGCTCTTATATTACACCTTGGCTATTTGCCAACTGATGAGTCATGAGAACGTGGAGCCTTGAAAATCGCATTCAAATTTTCCTGCCAAAATTACAATACTCGTGTGTAACACTTCTCAGAAACTAAGTATTCAGTCGTAATTATTGGACTAGTGTATAATAAATTATTAAAATGAGGAGAAAGCAATAAAATCTTATCGCTACAGAGTATACCCCCAAAAAGGCGTTGAAAGCGACCTATAAATTTGCTCTAAGAGTCTAGAAAACAAGAGCGGATAAAGAGGAACCCAAAAACTAAACAAAAATAACGTGATTGTCTAAGAAAGTTGCAAATTTATAGCCCTTGGGCGACTCGATACCGCCCATCTTCGCCCCTGTTTGACCTACGTTTTCTATGATCAAATGAATATTTTAATGCAAAGAAAACAAGAAGAATCTCCTGTATGATATTTAAAACACACTAATTAAAAACACACTATGGAGATGAAATTTCACTTTCTTCCAGGAAATCCTCCAGGAGTCCCTGAAAATTGAAAAATTCATAAATTCAAATTTTCATCTATGTATTGGAAGAACATGAATCAGACGTTTTTAAGAAATAACTGACTGAATGAAAAATCATGTGCTTATGAAGACTGGAGTTCACTAGAGAATGAAATCATTCAGACAATCTCAGTACACTAAAGTGCCTCAGAAGCGTTGCCTAACGATTTCTGTTTAACACTTTTTCAGTGACTGAGAATTGGAATTCATAAATTTCGAAGTTTTCGCGAATCTCGGAAATCGGTAAAAATTCGACTGCGTAATGCCTGTCGAGTGTGTTATAGAAAATTTCTTCTTCTCTTTGCAAGCAAATCTTCATTTGTCAGGAGAAAGCGTAGATCAACTGAAGGGGTGCCGATGAGTGATCCCGGGTCGCCTCGAATGAATCTATTTGTTACCTTCTATGGTAACCAGAGTAAGTGGATGATCCCGGGTCTAAGGAGCTAAAGGATCCTCGTTTTATGAAGGTGTCCGAGTACGAAGTAGACCAAACTGGTCATTTTCGTTGAGTTTTCTCTCGATTAACATAGTTCACAAAAATCGGCAAATTAATTTCCATATTCATATCTGCAGCACCCTTGTGTTTACAAAATTTCATCTTAATCCCCAAATTAAATATCTATAGAGTTCCCACGAGTCTTATCAGTAAACTAAATTTATCTCACAGAGGAAAAGAAGGGCCTAGTCCTCTCTAAAAATAGGATTCTTCCGAATTTTTACAATTTTGCAGGAAAATACGTCTTGGTCTTCCTTCCTTGCATCCTATACTCCAAATGAGATTTTACAAAAAAAAACCCGGAACTCTCGAAGTAAAAGCTGGCATCTGGCCAAAAAGGGACTCCAACAGCAAAGCAGGCCGATCAGGATCGAGTTTTCGGGAAGCGATAGAAATTTGTCCAGAATTTTCTGCACATAAGGAGAAAGAAAACTAAACTTTGTAGAAAACCGGAAATATGTAGTCCGCTTTTCTCTTCTGTAAAGGCAAAATTTTGACGAGCAAAGCTACTAAAGAATGAAGGTCTACGCTTTATCTCGAGAAGAGAATACATCAAAGATGTACGAAAATTTTATTGCAGTTACTCTTATTCCTAAGTAAGATAAGAGTTTTTCCTCAAAAATCTCTAATTCCGCAGGCAGCCGGGCTTTCACTGATTGAAAAATTTTGGAGGTGTTCCAGGTTTCTATATTCGATTTGATTCAGAGAGTAGAGACCTCTGATTTTGCCTACAAAGTAGAGTGGCTAATAATTTTGCTCAGTAGATTGCACTGAACCCTATCTGTAGGTATACTGGTATTCTCATCAACAACTTTGAAGGCTTCAAGGTTCATGCGGAAGCAGCATAGTAAACAATTGAGTTCACAAATTCTGAAGTAGAAATGAAACCAAATATTTTCAACTGATAGCAAGTATGTTTAATCCCTTAGCGGCATTTACATAGATGTTTTTTCATTCTCAATTCAGTTCAACCCCTCAATTAATACACCGCTACCCACTTGAAAATTTCGAGGATCAACACCACAATGTAGACGCCAATTAAAAAGCGGAAAACCAGGTATGGAACTGGTCATAATTGCCTCTTCAGTTCCTTGATAACTCTGCAAAAACAGGTAATTCCTCGTAAGCATTCGAACTCAGAAATTGAACCACTCGCATTTCTTGAAATTCTAGACTGTCTGGGAAATCTGTGAGACGAAAAACGCGCTCAAATGGCTTTAAGTACGTTGAGTACTTTAACGGTAAACATGGTAAACTCTCACCTTATTTTCAGCAAAAGCTCATCACTGTTAGCAGGGTAGACGCCTTCCTCGTTCGACCTCGGTATTACTGGAAGATCTCTTTCGATTGAGCCTATCTGAGCATCAGCCGGCTCTAACGGTTCTCGACCAGTCTGCGACAACTCGTCCACTTCGTCCAAGAACAGTGTTGGAATTGCGCGTGCTTTGACGCCTCGTTTGCTTCCATTCTCTCGCTGAAGCTTATCTTCACCACTAGCTATGCTTATGGGTTCTTTTGCTACTGGGTTTAGAAGTTCAACATCTGAAAATCCGCGATAATTTCTCTGCCACAGAGAAGAGTAGTAAGTTTTGAGCAATACCCTTTTCCTCATCAGATCCGCTGCCCTTGCTAGACGATTCGAACCCGCTCCCTTCTCCGCTGCTCGCCAAGTCTGAAACAAAAACTAATCCAAGTTTTTTCTTGCAGCAAGTCCAATCTCATTCTCACCCTCTGGTTGGGTTGTTGCTGATTGTTCTTGAAGACATTCTCCATAATACTGAAGCAAGATTTCCGGCTTTCCGCTTTTTCGCAGAAGACAATTAAGTCGTTCGAATCTGAGGAAGAGGATATCAGGAAAAAATCGAGGAAACAAATAGGATTATGATCTTGCAGGTCCCAGTGATTTGCAGAAACAGGTTAATCTCCTCGCAGAAAATGAACGCTGAATGCTGACAAAGTCTGATCCCTTGAAAAGGATTTTCTCACAGACAATGGGCTGAGTTAAGACATATACCAGCGTCAATCTTTTTCAAAAGTTCTTTCTTCGTTGTCAAACCATGTGCTAGCTATGGTTTTGAGGAGGACAAGAAACAGTCAAATAGCTCTTCTAAAATCTCCATAGGTTATTATGAATCGGCAAGAAAAATTCGCGCCGCTGAAAACGTGGTTCTTTTCAGCGAAAGGGACGATAGGAATTTAAATTAAGCTTAAATGTTATGATTTTACGCTATGTGAAGGTCAGATGTAATTTCATAATATAACAAAGTCGGAAC
This sequence comes from Oesophagostomum dentatum, assembly GCA_000797555.1. Lineage (NCBI taxonomy): Eukaryota > Metazoa > Nematoda > Chromadorea > Rhabditida > Strongylidae > Oesophagostomum > Oesophagostomum dentatum. The sequence goes on along the minus strand of KN549433.1, from coordinate 35,008 downwards.
TAGTCAAAAAATGAAGTAAAGCAGAGAAGACAACTTTAAAGGGGAGTCGTTCATCAAATTTTATTTCGAATGGCCGCACTCATGGAAAAAAACGAGTTACGAGTTTTAAGATTTTTGCAGAGTCTGAACAGCCCTTCTATGATTCCTCCAAATCCAAGATGAGAACACGCGAAAGTTGGCGGTCATCGAGAAAATGCCAAAAACGATATTGTGTAAGTTTTACAAGCTTTGTTTGAATGGACAAGTTCTCTTTGAGCTGGAACGCAATTTCCTGATTTTTTTTTCGCTCTACAAGACTTTCATAATTTTTCATTGTATTTTTCTAAATATGCGTTTACTTAGATTATCAAGAATAAACCCTTGAAAGTGTGAAAAAACCAGAACTACGGAAAGTATGACGGATTTCAGTGAACAGACAATTCGTCCTTTCTCCCAAAAAATTCAACATCTACATGCCTGGCAGTTTCTCGGTGAGTAGTAGCTTTCATGCATTCTAACTTCGACTCTGGACTATTCTCGTGGGACTGTTCCGATCTCATAAAAACCTGCGAACTCGTTTTTTTTTTTCGAGGGCGTCAAATCTAGCAACGAGAGTTCCTCTCGAAGACCACATACACGGAGGTTAAGGAGATTCCAGTATGCAAAAAAGTGGAATCTCTGGCATTTGCTCTATCCTTAGAAAAAAATCGCTGTTCCTTTAAGAACAGGTCAGTGCCAAAGTGAAGGAAGAACTACGAAACCGCTAGGCACTATCCCATCAGATCTTTTCGTCAAAACTCTAGCAGACGGGAAAGATCGGAAGCTTCTCCCTCTCAGAATGAACGTTGAGGACGTGTTCTAGATCAGCGTTTTGCGGATTCGCATCTCTCCGATAAAATATGAGCTTTTTCTTGTGATAGGGCAGGTACTAAGGGTTCATATTTTTCAAATCCTTGTTTGTATGGCCTTGTATAGAAACTCGACTAGAATGCTACTTACACTTAAAGCTGATCCCTTTAAAGGATGTACTAGAATTTGTGCTATCAGTGGCACGCGCTCAAAAAAAAACGTGTGAACTCCGAGCAAGTTAGCGTAAATGGACACGTACGGCGAACTGGCGCAGGAAGCTACCCTTGGCTGGAGATGGAAGGCATGCCGTCTTCAATTCTCGCGCTGTGCACTTTATTTTACTTGATCTGAGGTTTACAGAGTAGCCAGGTCCCGTCGGTACAACTATGGTACAATTGCAGGTCGAGGCACTCACCTGCACTCGTCCTCATGGCTGATACCGTTCTCGTCACACACCGGCTCACCACTGTAGATACAATCCGCGTTGCAGTCTTCGTCCGACTTTCGCTCGTCCGGCGAGCACTCGCCGTCGTGAACCTGCCCATTCAAAAATCCTATTACGGCTAAATGTTGTTTCTAGAATTTCACCTTCGTCAAAAGGCGCCCGCTTGTTTTTCTGGCCAAACATTGTACTCGGAAGAAAACGCATTCGTTCGCGTAAGTGCGACCTAAAAGCAGAATCTCGAAGACTACATTCCTCGGTCACTTCTGACAGCCTTTTCTACACTACGGGGAAATTTTCCTACTTTTTCAGACTTCATTTTTAGCACAATGGCGAAGCACTCCTCTCTACTAAAGTTAGGAACGCGGCTCAAAGGAATTTGACAAAAAAAAGCGCTCGACCTGATAAATCGTAGGTCGGGCGTCTGTACTCAGTGCTCAATGAACCTCAGAACTTGCAGTTGATTTTTTAGCAGGTTGGGTGAATTTCAAACCTGCGGCTATGTAAAAAAGACGTTAAATGGGAAGGAAATGCAAAGCGAAGCTCCGCTTTGAAAAAAAAAAACAAATTTTTGGTCAAAAAAGTACCTAGAACCTAGAAAAAAATGTTCTTTGAACTGCTCAGAAAAGGGGTAAGTTTAAAAAAAACCTATCAATTTTGACTTTCTTCTAGAGAAAGAGAAGACAAGAAACTGAAAATAAAATACCAAAAGACGCTCATAAACTATATAGGTTGAGTAGTACACTGCAATTACTTATAAATTTCACGATTACTTTGCATCATCGCTTGGCAAGTCAGGTGTAGGCACAGAAATTCCGCACGATATAGTTGTATTGCGGCGGTCAGTACCTCTCTAACTGATATTACCTACCGTCAAGCGTATCTTCTGTGTCTACACTTGTTCAAAGGAGGTAACGCATAAATAGTGAGCTGTTTGATAAAAAATAAATACCTAAAATAACTAAAATAGAGAGCAAGGATCATCTACGAAAATTGGAACTTTGAAAGAAAAAAACCTGGCTACTAATGACCCAACCTATCAAATAGAAGTACAGTTATTTGTATGAAAACATTAAAGTTATTCTATTTAAAGTACTAAAATTCATCTACGAAAAGGACCCTGACAGACAGAAAATAGATGGGCTAAATAAAGACTTCATCTGAAAAAGCGGTGAATTACTTTTTTTAGTATATTGTATAATTTCTACCGGCGCAAACGGTATTTGCTCTTTGCCAAGAATAGGATCGAGGAGTGGCAAAGGACAATTGGCAATAATCTAGTTACTAAACGTTTACGGCAAAGTCAGAATGTAAGAGTATCTAAAAATGCTTGCAAACCCACCAAAATTGTCACATATCGGATTCCGATGAGGCGGACACACATTCTTCGGGCAACACGTTCCGGCATACGCTAATTTTACTCCTGAAGTAGTTTAGTTTTAGAAAATGACAGAGATTTCGTACTGAGAACAGCTACAGAGAAAAATTCGTCTGTAGCTTCACACTCGTGGAAAACTTCGACTTTTTGAACTAGACATGTTTGAATTAGAATTACCAGTACAGACTTGGTATATACTTGTGAACTTTACTCAACAAAAAATGTAAAACTTCCTCCGCTACTTTTATTTTTGAGCTTAATCTTAAACTTTAGCAAACCAGGAATTTATGATTACGAAGCTATCAATCTTATGTTCCGGCACTGAAGATTGATTAAGTGTAGCTTAGGTCCAAAATGATTTTTTACTATTTCTTATTTTGTTGTTATCTGTATTATTTTTAAATTTACGGTATTCCAAGCACATGTTGAATTTGAATAAATAAAAGTAAATAAATAAATAAATAAATAAATAAATAAATAAATAAATAAATAAGCATAAATAAATAAATAAATAAATAAATAATCAACATAAATAAATAAATATAAATATTCCTGCATACTTGTGTCTTTTGCAATGGTTGATTTTAAAAAAAAGTAGAGATTATAAAACAGTTGAAGTACCAAAGCCATCGCTTTTTACTTGAGTTAAAAAAACAACACAATACTGTAAAGCTATAACTACCTGTAGGAAAAGTTCTATCTACAATACCAGTGTCTGAAAAGGCGACGCGAATAAGGCCGATGTCGGATTTTTTCTGCATCACATCCTTATAACTTCTTTTTATGAGAAAAAGTATGAAAAATCGTAAGGTCTTGATCAACAATGTTTAAGCTATCCAACATACCCTTATAGGAATACCGCTATACTAAAAAAATAGTTTAATTCTAACACTTTAGGTGATAAAATGTTCAAA
>KN549433.1:0-10919 GCA_000797555.1 Oesophagostomum dentatum | reverse complement strand
CTTACAGGGCTTTTATACTAACTGGGCTCCTGGTGTTGATCCTGACAACACACCATATTCCTGTGTCATCTCGGACAAAAACGGTCAATGGGTCCCTACTGACTGTAATGAACAGAATTATGCGATTTGTCAGAAAATTCGCTATGGTCAAGGAATAAATCCTGGAAGTAACACAGGTGAGGCTAGAAATGGGCTAGAGCCAAAGACTTATTTTCCACCTAAGATATAATAAATTCTGGCTGTTTTAGCTACCGTACCACCAGGCCTATGGAAAGTCCAACTTCAAAGCACTCAGGGCTTCTGCTACGCTCAAGTTCGGGCTCAGTCTAACATTCAAGTTAGTTGGGATTATGACTTCTTGCTACAGGCTACTTGATAAATCGACATATGCAGGTGTTCTATGGGTTCACCGTTGATCCAAATGGAGATTTCCCAGAGCTCTATGCTAATTCGCTCTCTCGTTAGTCCACACTATTTTACCATTGAAGACCTAGGAAGTAAATTTCAAATATTATTCAGAAAGCAACTACTTGGTTGCTGACACTGTCGGTCTTTTCCCCTTCCATGTCGATCAGTTCCCAACACTAGAAGGCCGTCTTAACTACGCCATCCTCGGATACGACTACAACATGACTACTCCCCTCATTATGGCTGACAGATGGTGAACTCGGCAGTTTCGAAATTTTCACGATTTCTATGAAAATCGTCAGCGTTTAGGCAATGCGGTTACCCGCAGGTGTCGAATGCCTTCACCTGCCCACAGAAGGGATCCTTCACCGATTTCTTCGTCAAGGTAAATGCAAAGAGTCAGACAAAATAGTAACTTATGTGAAAGTATTTCAGTTCTCCGGAATTGATCAGTATGGATACACATTCGAGCGTTTCAGCAATGCCATCTGTGCAAAGCCTAGTAAGCATCTTAGAAATACAAATTTGAATTCTTAGGAATTGGTCGTAGCGCGAGTTATTCTGAGCCGTTAGCTTGGAAAATATTACCATTAGATTCCTCTTGAAAAATAACTCAGAAAATTTTGTGTATAGAAGCAAGTAACCATAGAGAGCTCTTCTTAGAAAAAAAAATTGAGGATTTTTTGACGGTTTCAAAGAGATGTCCCCTCTTGGGTTCGTGGCTATCTACCATGCGGGAGGCTGCGTTGGGCCGCCCACTTCCACCAACTCGTCCGAATTTACACGCGAAATTAGTGCAAATTCAAACTGAATGTGGACGAGTATCTGCGTTTAAACAGTTCCAACGACAGAACCCCGTTCGCGATAGAAAACTTCGCACCTGACCCCCCCCTTCACCCTAGAAATGCCTCCATCTTTTTGTTATGTAAGTTATATCACAGCCATAAAATAACAAGTTAGTCCTGCAGTCCGTCGGCGAATCTAGAAGTCTTGTCTGTGTTTTCGGGAAATTTTCAAGCGAAGACGTGGTGAATATAAATTTTATTTTTTACCAAAAAACCGCGGTCAAGTCTCCGAACTTCTATTTAAAAATTTGAAAATGGTTTTTGGAAGGCAGATTATCTTTCCGAAACTGCCAAAAATCACTAGATTTTTTCCGAAGAGAATGTCGCCGTGATCTTCCAAAAGCAAGTTGTTTTAAGGTTATTTTGCTCGGGAAATTTGATGGAAATATCTCCTATGCGAGTTGTGTTAATAACTAGCGTAATATCCGTGTTTCTTAAAGTTTTTCCATAGTGGGACGCACTGTACAAAGCCGAATATTCAATGAAATAACTAGTTTTTAGGTCTAAACTGTAAAAACGGTTTCCCGACGAATGAGAAGTGCGTCTGCTATCCAGGATACACTGGAACCTAGTAAGTTTTACCTTTTTTGCTAATTCACGGTCGATGAGGGAGGTATTCGCAGGTCCACTTCTGGTACCTAACTAAATCTGAGTACATGCAGAAAGTTGAGGTGATTATACTTCTAGGCATCTAGTGAGTATTTAGCGAGTAGTCATTATCAAACTGTATGTAGGAACGGCTGCAAAAAAATAGAATACACTCTTACATTGTTTCTGAAGATAGTACCCAACATACTACTATTTTGTAAGCTCTACTGAAGTTCATTTACAGCTGTGAAACTCCGATGTGTCAGAATTACGGCTACGTACAAGCAGGAAAATGTAACTGTCTGGCTTCTTTCACAGGAACTTTCTGCGAGCAACGTAAAGTTGATATTTTTATAAGCTTATTTTCTTTTTGTTCTGTTTTGTTATTGCATAATCTGGAGTTTATCCAAAAATCACCAGACATATAAGGATTTAAGCGCTTTAAAGTATTTTATCTATTCAATTTTCAGCGATCTGTGAACCGCGCTATGATGCGACATTCACAGATGTCGGTAAGTGATTTCCACTTAATTAAGCTGAAGTCTTCCTATAACAAATCCGAAATTGATGAATTATAGACCGCACATTCGCTATTGTCCTCGAAACCTCATACAATATGGGTGCCACGATATTCCAAATGAAAAAGAATCTGAAGACTGCGCTTGAAAAGATCAACAGCGACCCCACCACCAAGGGATGGTTCTCCAAATTCATACTGTATCCATTCGACTCAGGTATATTTCTAAACTTCATCAAGCATAATCTATAGAGAATGTCTTACAGTCTCGAACCAACAGTACTGGTATCAACCAGTCATCTCCTCAACTTCGGACGACATTGTCAATGCTGTGTTAAACATCACAACGATGAGCTGTCCAGGGCCGAGCGGTTGTTCAGCAAGTACGAGTTCTCGGAGTTTTTTTTTTCATTTTACGGCGCGAAATAGTCATCTTTTTAAAAGCTACTGGTTAATGCAGGCATTGTAGGGGTTTTAGTCCCACTGTGTAAACAATGATATCAAACAATTAAAGGCTTTTTTACAGGTAGAGTATTAGCTTTAAATAAATGAGCCATCAAATGCTAAGGTTACTCAAATACCCCGTTAATAGTAATGCGTCAATATGCGATCAATTTGAGCTGGACCTATTCATGAGATTTGACGGTAGGAAAAATAAATCATGCAACTATCATCCATTCAGATAATTACGATTATTAATCAACGTCCGCTGTAATTGCAGAGGAACATTTTCATAGTACGCCTCGGCTATTTGCCAGACTCAGAGTGAAGCAAACAGCATAAGTCAGGAGAGACGCAGAGGGTTGAAGATTGCATTTAAATTTTCCCGCCACTCACCTATATATAGCAACGTTTTTAGTCCGTCGTTGGACGACGGCGACGTGTTTGATGCATATCAATCTTAACGACAGTGACGATCGATACATATCAAATATACTCTGTCGTCGTTGTTCAACGACGGAGTAAAAACGTTGCTTATAACAGACCTGGCAAGCGCTCAGTACTCATCATTTTTTTTTGAATGGATGATAAGTACTGCTTAGATATTGTACGCTGTCGATACGCACGCGTCCATTTGTAATCGGTCGACTGGACACCCTTTTTCGCTGACTAGGACAGACCAGTTGGGCAGGGACAGGACGCCGTACGTGTCAAAACTAATCAGAACTAAGTTGACTCTCACTGTTTTAACCAGTCTGGACACGTACTGGTGCCTACTTCCGCTCATCCCATTTGTCTTAGTCAGCGAAAAAGACAGTACATCTGTAAGGATGAGAAAAATTTAACCTTTCATTTCATACCTCCAAAATCTTGCTGCGGATACGTGCTGACTTTTTCAAATTCAGAGTTGGCTGTGCCTGAAAATTTCTTCTCGCAAAATTATGAGCAAGTTAAAATTACCAGCATGTACAAATTTTTCACTGTACTATTAGCATCGTAGCTAAATTTTTTGACTTTTATGGGATTCTCAGTTTTTAAAAAAATATTCTTCGAACACTACAGCTTCTGAAGCAGTATTCGTATTCTAGGAATAAATTGCACCTTTCTATAAGAGCGCAGTAAGATTTTCCCGTAGCATATTTCCGCACGTTTCTGAAAAAAAGCGTTTTCAGGTACTTGTAATGGATTCTCAGATTAAATTTTCGCTTTTAATATTCTTAAAAGTCAAAAAAAAACTTAATCAAGGCTCTCTTAATTGTTTTATCTTCATTTTAAGACTGGTAGAATCTGTGAATTACGATTTGGTAGGACCTTGTTGCCACCAGGAGCGCAGAAGTTGCAGGTTCTAAAATCCGAGTCATGTGCACAGTTAGGAATAGACGCTGAAGCGCATGAAATTCGAAAAATCCAAAAAATTGACTAGTGGTCTTGTTAGTTTTCAACTCAGTTTAAATAAATATGTTTAATAAAATGCGTCAAACATCTACCTTCGAAGTAAACGTCAAGCTGAAAAACTTAATTGCCAACCTAATAATTTCTTCACACTTTCAGACTGCCCGCGTCCTATCATGGCTACTCTTAAGACGGTGCTTTCTATGCCAGAAATTGCTACACCTAATTCGGTCATCCTTGTTGTTACCAGTTCGTCTCCTGAAGATTACCATCTGATTAACTCAATGACCCAACAGTTGGCGGACAGCAGAGCTCAGGTAGATCAGTAGAACCACAAAACTAACTGCATGCTTCTAAACACGTACAAAACTTTGCTACTCAGATCAACTTCGCGCTTACCGGTATCACCTCGCCATGCGGTGAAGGATGGAACACTCCAGCGTCGAACGCGATGTTCACTGCGACCAGCTACAGCGACGGTGATGTGTTCGTTGTGCGTTTTAGTTAAAGAAGATTCTTCTGGAGCATTAACATGGAAACCCTTGCATGAGGCTCTTTTTAGATGTCACCAACCGATTTTGCCATGAATTTCCTGCAGCAGTACATTCCGTCACTGTACAGATCAGGTGGGCTAGATGTCGGCGGCACACCTGACTGTACCTACCAAGAGTTCTTGTTCCAGGTGAGTATAGCTATACGTAAAAGCAACTCGTGAAAAGTCCAATCCTTACTTTTTTTCTTGCCTGAGGCCACATCTTGAGGTGTACGGAAAACCAATCGCGGTTGCCTTTAGCCACAGATTTCAATTCTTGTACCAGCTGCATTGAATTAAAAATGGCATCTTGCGCTTTACATACCGACCTTTTTCAGTTATTTGTTGTGAATGAAAGAGAATGATTCTGAGGTTGGCACAGGTATTTCACATGAATTGGATAAATCTGTATGCTAACCACCTAGAAGATACATGCAAAATAGGCTCTAACATGGAAGAACGCGTATAACTCCTCATGCGGAGGCCCTCAGCAGATATGAAATACATACAGTACCGCTCACGGAATGGTGAAAATTGACCGTCGATCCGCCAAGCGACGGCCGCAAGCGTCGCCTCGCTGAAAATACTTGGAATCTTCTGGAATTTTGCTGCAACTGCTATATGCTGCTTGCAGTACCTATGATACATCCAATTATCCGACTTTTATATAGAAATCAAATTCGGGAAGCCTGTTTCAGTCAAGTTCATAGCGAAAAGTTGCGCATCATCTGCAAGAAAGCGACTTATTGACTGAAGAGAGATGTAGCGAATTCGAAGCGAAAATGGAAGAAATGGTGGAAAAGAGTGGTAAATTGTGGTAAATTTTTATAGATCTCATTCTGTAGATGCGCATGGCATCGCTTAGACACAGTTTTAGGTAACTTTGAAGGATTTTCCCCGAAGCGACGCTTGCGACGGTCGATTTTCACCATTCCGTAAGCAGTATTGTATTTGAGAAGCTCATATCATACCGTCTATGGCTAATACATCCCAATACTAATTCCTGGTCTGATCAATTATCCTTCCCTCGTATGAATATTTAGGTTATTTGTAAGATGAGGTGCAGTGATGATTTTGATTTTCTCTGACTTTTGACCAGCACTCTGCGTATAGTAGTGATTTTTAGCAGCTTTTCGTTGGCGGTGTCACTTCTTTGTGCTGATGTTACAGTTAGCAAACAAAGCTTGCAGCTCTTACTCATTTATTATGTAACTGAGAGGCAAGGTTTTCTAAAAGAAAGCGCTAAACGGGAATGTTTGAAACTGGATTAGCTGAACTAGGCAATGGCTCCTTACATACGCCAGCTATAATAATCGTGTAGCTTCCAACTTTGTTTCAACACCAATCTGCCTTCTATTTTTTGAGACTTCCGCTGATGTAGTGATGTAGTACCAGTGCGGAAATCTGATTTCATATAATTTCAACATACTTATGTGTTTACCTCAATCATGCCAAGGTATGAGACTTCTATTTCAGGTTGAGCACAGTATGTACGAGTTTACTCTCGACTACTATCATCCGATAGTAAATCCACCAGTGGTGGTGACTCTAACGGATCCTGCAGGTTTGTAAAAACAACTTAAAACACTATTTTGGCTGTTACACTCCACCTTGCCGAAAAATGTGTAATTTTTTCTTATTAATCGTCTGTTTATCGTTCTTAAACTAGCGAGAACTAACCCATATGAGAGTACTGTGGAAAATTCCTATCGATTTGGTTTTTAAATGGTTTGGCCTCAGATTATACCACCTGTGGGTGAACCTCCAAAACATGTAATATACCTGCTAAAAATGCCCCGGTAAAAATGGTGCACGTGGTGGGATCCAAGAATTCACCGTCAGCAAGGAGTCGGTCATTGGTCGGCCCCGCCCATCGCCCACGTTCCTCCGTTCACACAAATCTTAGACGCGGCGAACCAAATGCGCGGAACATGAAGCCTCATGATCGCCATAATTTCACGTTTATTTCGTTTTTCGCAGGAATTCGCGATTTGATAGATAAGCAGGAATATTGGTAGGAATAGGTAAGGATGTAGATGAGAAAAGGTGCAGCATGAAGGCGCTGACCTGTCAAGTTCAAGACTGGCCAATCCTGACCTGCATTAGAATCCGGGAGTATTTTATAAACTACATTAAACATTAATTATTATAAGTTTTATTAACAAGCTTAAATAACAAAGAGAGGGGAGTGGTCGCCGGTCACCCAGCCAACATCCCGGCATCTGAGATTGATGCTCCGCCCACTGGGCGGATTCCTTCCATCTTCCCGACAGACCGAAACAGTAAAAATTTGCGAAATTTGCGTTAAAGTGGAAGAAATCGAATAATATTCAAGACAGGGCATCAGACTGAAAGTGAACCTTAAGTTCTGAGCATTTGGTGTGCCGCGTACGAGATCGATTAGATCAAAGGGGCGTAAGCGGTGGGTGGGGCCAACCAATAGCCAGCACAGTGCCGATGGTGAACAGTTTTGGACCTCACATGGTGTACCCCAAAAAATGAAGAAATTTTCGATTAATTCAACATGTATTTTACAAATGGTCTTGGCATTATTGCAGTCGTAGTGATAGAGGCAAATTGCTGCCGGTAGTTACCATATTTATCAGCTGATATTCTGGAAATTTTGCTATTTCCTGGAGGAGATTTTAATTTTCAGAAATTGACTCACTCAGACGCTATATAGAGAATAGAGCAAAAAATGTATGAGGTCTTTTCCTCATAGGTTCCCGCATTTTCAGGAGACAACGTCGCCCTTCCTCCCAACCTCATCTCCAGCGACACGAACTATCTGAGTGTAGTTAAGGTAGACTTGGCAGTTGTTGCAGTTACAGTTACTGCCTCTGCAGTACTTCATTTAAATTCTTCAGGTGAATGATTCCGGTACCATTCGAGCCGGTACCTATCGGATGACTATGTCTGGTGCAGGAGGGCAGTATTGCCAGCTGAACATCAGGGGCCGATCGGCTATAGAGGTTCCAGAGTTTTCTTTCTCAGTTTTCATAGGCTACTTTACTGTTAATAAGTAGCTGTTTTTTTTTTCAGATTTACCCAGCCTACGTCAGCTCGTCAGATGGCTCTTATGGCGGTACTACAAGCGACAAGACATACTTCGCTCCAGTGTTGTGTTGGTTTTTGGATACTGTAAGACCTCGAGGTGTTGAACTGTACGAAAGGAATTTTTTAAGATGAAAACAACACAATCGTCATACACGCTGATGGACTCGGTGATGGAATACTTCTCTATGTACAGATTGCTTCAGCAGGAGGTGGATTGCAGTACACGTCTGAACTGCTTCGAAGAGATAGCAAAACTTGTAACTATGAGTATTACTCGACTGTTCCATTCCTTTGCTCTTACGAGGTGAGTTTACTGTGGAGTAGACGAGTAAGAGTAAGCAGTATGTCATCAAGAAGATCTTTATAGCAAAACATTGTTATGGTCTATGGTCGCGACTCTCTGGGTGCTACGGTCAGAAGAAATTTCATTACAAACTGCATTTCAGAGCGCCCCGATCTCCCACGTGTGTTCCGTATTTCTCCCTTTTTCTTCCTCCACCAAAAGCTTAACATATATTTCTACAGCAGCTCGTCCTACCTGCGATTTGGCTCAAGTGATGCAGGATACGCTCTTTATCATCGATGCATCCCTACAGAATGCCAACTCGGAGGATAACTTCAAAAGCGTAGGCGTAGTCGAGCTGACCAAACAGGCGCGGAGTTCATGCTTCTTTTTCAGCTGCAAAACTTCGCCATCCAGTCACAGCTCCCGTACAGATTCTCGCCGGATGCTGCTCAAGTGAGGCTTTTTCCTTAACTTTACTCTTTACTCCTGTCTTTACTGACAAATTTCAGGTTGCTGCAATGACACTGGCTGATACAGCCCAGGGCGGTTTCTCTTTCAATGCGCCAGAGCACAGCTTCGAAAACGTACAGATGCTGCTCTCTAACTTGACTTACCTAGGGCGTGCAGGGCAGAATGTGACTAGGTATGGAATGTTTTTGATGATTTTGATGACGAAGCTTCACAGCTCAAGCCTGGCTTCTAGCCAATATTTCTGCATTCGCACCAATGCAGCTCTGACATAGAAGATGAAAAATTCAAGCCACAGACAAACAGATAATGGTATTAAAATGTAAAGGTTGTGTTCGATATACTTGTGCCCTGTAGCAGCTTTTTTATCAAGCAGGATATTTCCTCAGCACGATGGACCAGACAGCTCAATAGTGGCAAATTGCGCAGCTGCAGTGCTGTCGCAAATCGACTTCTGCAGTCGGCTTTTTCTATTCAGAAGGCAGGGGAAACTTATAAAACTGAAATAAAGAACATTCCCCAAATGATGATTTCGGTGCTCCCAAAACAAGTATAAGCATAAAATGCTCGTGTACGACGGTGAGCAGAGGTGCAGCCTCGACCAGCGAAAAGGCCCGATCCGATTTTCAAACAAAATTTGACTGTTATTTTCCTGACAAGTTTGGTTTTTAAGGTATTTAATTTCTTAAAACTCATGTATTCGGAGAGGTCCAGATTTTCATTATTATGAAAAAACCGCTTTTAAATCTGTTTAAATTTGACTTTTTTGAAAGGTCTTTCGTGAACATATTCACTTTTCGACCTTTTTAATACCTCGTTTTCGGATCTGTTGAGAATTAGATGCTTAAGCTCTCCATTTTCAAGCAGTAGATAATTTACATAATGAAATATTTCACTTCCGAAAAACTAGACCTTACTAGAACTAGATTTGAAATTCCAATAAGGCTCAATTCGCATATTTTTTAAATTTAAAATAAACAAAATTTATTCGATCCTAGTTTGTTCATAGGAAGTGCTCGCTTAGGTCTATTCAGTGTATATTTATTCGATTTTTTTTCTAAAAACAATGTTCACTGCTCACTTTTTTGAGTTTATTTATTCATATTTGATAGTTGAGCAAAGTGACCTACGCAGTATTCGTTTATTCAAAAAAAGAATGATTAAGTTTGACATTTATTCATTTGAGAAATGTTCAAAGACAGCACAGATGCTTTGTAATGTCAGATGAATTGCACCCTTTATCTTCCGGTTTACCTTGGTAGTATTTCTCTCTGTTTTACTATTTAATGTTTAGCGCAATGCAACTGGCAATCAACTCCTATGGCAGTGCAAATCAGGGATATCGTCCATCAGCTTCACATATCATCGTATACGTTACCAGTAGCAAGTCAGTTGAATAGATGTGACCTCCAGCATCATCTCAGCCGTGCTGTTTACGCATTTAGCCCCACTGATGATGACCCAGCAAGCCTAGTCTACACGATTAGACGACAGGGGCTGTACCAGATTGCTGTAATCACCGTTGGAATCGTGAGTGGTTCCGGGGTTATTTATCATGTCTACTGTGTAACCAACCCCATTTTTCGAAGTTTTCACGCTCATTTTCAGGCACCTTCTGACAAACTTCTATCCATAGTAGGAAAAGACTGCATCTACAAAGCGGCTGGTATGAATGACCTGATGACTAACGGTATCAATTTCATGCAAGGCTTATCCTGCGCGTAAGTTGCTCTTCTTGCAAGGTACATACTACTACTTTTTAACTGAATCATTTCAGAACCAAGCCCCTGTGCGGATTCTGAGGAGCAAAATGTTTGGACAGATTTCTATTGTTATGATTACTGCCATAAATTATGTACAATAGGGCGTTCAGATGTTTTCATGCACCGCCATAGCTAGCGAAAAAGTTGAGGGGGGCATATGGCAGCAAAATATGACATTTCTGTAGCTGACTATTTGCATCTGTGCAACTGCAGAAAGAGTAGCGCGCTCGAAAAATGACTGTACCATTTGAACTGGGAGTTAGAGCCACACAAAAAATTTCGAGCCTCAGGTGAATTTGGGAGAATTTGCGAAATCTTATGAAACATCTTAGAGTTCTCAATCCACAAACGTTGAATTGGCGAAATCTTATGAAACATCTTAGAGTTCTCAATACACAAACGTTGAATTGTCGCAGCTAGCTAAAAGATGAATCACCTGAAGAGATCGCTGTTCCGACAAAAATAAAAGTTAGATCGTGAGTCGAGAAAGCGTAAAAACCGGCAAGTTATCGAAACAGTTACTTTTAGCAGATAAGTTATTTTGGTAAACAAGTTCAATTGATTAATAATTTTTCTTCATAGCTCCATAGAACTGTTAAAACAAACATTTTAATGGTAGTGG
>KN549432.1:101986-125149 GCA_000797555.1 Oesophagostomum dentatum | reverse complement strand
CATAATGAGGGAGATGGTCAGAAAAAGGGTTTACACTGCAAAACAGCCCAGAGTTGTATATCATCCCACCTCTGAGTAGATAGAAACATATGGAATTCCCAGAATTGGATAGTACATATTACTAGTACATTTATTCTTTTTTAAATTTAAGACTGACGTTGCCGGATTAGTGAAATTAGATGCCAAACGAACAGAACTGCTCAATGTGCTCTGGGCGGAGACGATCTCAAAGTCAGAAGCCGACTGGGCAGAAATGGCAAATCAAAAACTTGAGCTATACGAGAAGGTACTGTAGATGCTGCGCTCACCGATAGGTTATTAGCTACTGATAGTTTATGAATTGCAGGCTCTTCTTAATTATATAGGATATCATGATGATTCCGACGATCGCTCATTCATGGAATCGCTCCGAAAGTCGTTTTCACTTGTTACGACAATAGGTAGGTAGCATACTTGAACATATCGGGTAACTTATTGAGTAACTGAATAACAGTGCGAACAAGCTTACTAGACCCATAGAGTCGTCACTTGTCTGAATGCATAAAATTATGTTGTATCCCCAGGGGTTATCTTAAAACTGTGAAAAGCGCAGTAAGCTGTTTTTTTCCACTCATAATTTGGTGTCTAATGTTTCACTTGAATCAACCGATACTTCAAATTTTGATCAAATTTCGGACAAAATTAATAGTTTCGTTGGTTAAGAACAGGCTATTTAGCTTCATCATGGATGCTTATTGATAGTCTGATTACAAGGAAGGTCCCTTAGATATTTAGTTCTCCGGTTGTTAGAGATCCTTAAGAAACGTTTATTCGAAGTTGTTCGAATATTCGACGTATCCAAGCATAGTGAACAATCCCTCATTGCTACTGCAAGCTTTCCTAAATGTATTTTTGATTTCTAGAGATTGATATTTTACAAACACAACCAGCTGCGTATCGGTTTAAAATAAACATAGAATTATTTTAAGAGCAGAATTACTTTCAGGTCCTATGGATATCGACAACCTGACGACTGCTGGCAAAATTTTCGCCGTTGTATATACAATTATAGGTATGTTCAGTTCTACCCAAACTATAAAACAGTTACTCACGTTTAAAAATAGCTAGTTTATAGGTGTTCCATTATGTTTGCTTCTTTTAACACAATGTGGTCGAATGATTACCTCATTATGGGAGGTAACGAATTCTTCGCCCAATTCTATTTCTTTTTATTGTCCAAAGTTAGTTTGAATTTTTCATTTTTGCAGGGTAGAGCCTTGGCTATACCCGCAATTTGCTTCATCTTTTTCTCTGCTGTCGTTTACGACATTATCGAAGACGGAACAGATGATGTTGTGAGTTCTCGAATGGGATTTCCCTCTAAAGAATCGTTTTATCCGAAAAATTTCAGCCTTTCTTCGATGCCATATTCTCTATCTTTCTGCAGTATTCATCTATTGGTGAAGAAGACAGTGAATTTCAGTAAGTGCACCACAAGTTATCCATTACCTCTATCTTTATACTTTTTGTGCTCTCACGGATTCTTTGACCGATGATTTGTGTAAACCTAGGCGTGTGAAGGAGGAATATGATACTGCAGCATGTGCTGCACTCACAGCAATGATATTATCATTTTCTCTCGTTTCTCGACCATCAAATACCTAGAAACTGATAGCTTTAGGCTATTAAAAGAACAACGTTTTCCAAGAAATTGGTAGGCAGCGGCAGAACTGTCCTACTGGGAGGTCCTGTGTCAAAGCCTATTGCGTGTTTGTCTCTCATAAGTTAGACATGGCCACGTTGGAAAAAAACAGAAACATTCCACTACCCCACATAAGAAAAGGTTTTTTGAGTTGCTAGTGAAGTTATCTGCAATAAAGACCAGTCTTCAAATTTTTCACACAAATGGATTTATCTTCAAAAAAAAAATTCACATTCTCGCTGAAAGATGCGCAACTCCAATCACATTTCACTACTCCCACTTACCTACCTCTTCTTAGATCCTTCCTCATAGGGCCCCCAGCATGTTTTAGGTATAGGTACCTCAACTAGGGTGACTCCCCTTAGGCTAATATTTTGAGGGAATTTGATATGGTTTAATAGAAGTTTAAGAAACGGTTCAATATAATAAGGTGATAAGTCCCTTTGGAACCATGTTCAGCAAAATCTTCTCCAAAACTGGTAAGAGGATTCAGCTACTGAGCATTTGCTAGTATTAGATACAGTTCCACCGAATAGTCAGAATTTTCAACCTTTCGAACTATTCGAATATTCGTTCGAAAACGTGCATATGCTGATATTGTCCTGCATGCTATAATTGAGAAACCAGAGAATCGAATACTATAAGGAGAAAAGAAGAGAATTTCGGGCTTTAGACGTCCTTTACTGTATACTAAACGTGGCATCTGTTTTTATTATGACTCGTAGTAATCCTTCCGTTTGTGAAATCACCTCCCCAAAGGGAGGTTTAACAAAAAAAAGTGTACGATCATCGTACATATTCGTACCTTTTGCGGATAAGGAGAAGTCGTTGGTTGAAGTCCTGCCCATCCTCCCAGTGGAAAAGTTAGGTCACCTAAAGAAAGTTAGCTAACATAAATACTGTTAGTTGAGCTTCGGCGAAATAGTGTACAAAATGGTGGGAAATATCGTAAATTACCCTTTTGACTTACGAAAAGTGTAAGGTGCCTAAAGAAACATGTTATGCTTGGTCATAATATTGAAAAAGAGGTTAAATAATGTGTAGAAAACACGCAAATCCATATTATCACTATCAAGAAGGGTTCGCATGGTGGAAAGCAAGTACAGAAGAACGAACTTTGGCGAGCTTCTAGGTTCATTCTTTCGTCGGATCATCATGAATGGCTGGAACTCCCATAAAGTGGGTGTGGGTGCATTCGACATGCCATTGAATCGTATTTTTCTTAGTGATTAGAGCTCGAGGGCATTTTAGAGTTGTCTTCTTCTTTTCTGTAAAGAACTGTCGCAGAGTTTGTACCCATTGTTCGTGGCGGCTACCTAGGGTTAACGTTTGCACTGTTTAAAACAATGTTTTGAATTCGATCTTACGTATTTTGCACACACTTCATTCCGCTATCTCTGAGTTAAAGTGCCTCGGCTAGCTAAACGAGTAATGAGCGTCGGTACAAATGAGCTTGCATATCCTGAATAAGTAGTCTCCTGGTGGTGAGAGCAGTTCTATTTTTTTAAAATTCTAATGTTTATTATCTTCTCGCCTCGGCATGTTCGTATTCTGTAAACAAGAGAATTTTGAGCAAGTGAAAAATTTAGACATAGAGCTCTAAATTTTTGCCAGCAAATCATTTATTGAAACTGCAAAATTTTTAGACAAGATGAAAAGTTGAGTCCGGTCGGTACAGGTACAGTAATCCTCACAGTTTAAGGGGCTAAACTTAAGCCTACTCCTAGACCTAAGGCTAAGCCTGGGTATAAAGAACTCCTTAGCTTAAGCTCAAGCTTAGACCTAGGTTTGGGCCTATGTTTTCTCGCTTTAGCTGCGGAGACTACTGTACCTACCCGACTCAGCTTTTCATTCTGTAATTTTTAGATATTATTATAACGTTTTGCTGTTTAGTCGGTCGGCTGCCTGTTGCTCGACTTTCTTTCTATATTATTTGCTGCAAAATTAAATTATTAAATGCTGGTGCCTATGCGTAATAATGCCCTTTTGTGCAAAGGACTTTTATTGCTATTGCAATGGAGAATGCGAAAAAAAAACCAGGCGAAAGCTACGTCGCATCTGTAATTCCATCTGTTCCGAGCTATGATGTTCAGTGCCACGCTTGTCGTAAACCTATCAGATTCCAGAGTTTTCGGGCGTAATCCCCGAGAATTTATAAGATCCCAGATTTTTGGACATTTTTGTAACACAGATCTTTGCTCCTAGAAATAAGGAGTATTCAAATCATTGTTAGCGATGTCGTGGCAGCTGTTCAATTAATCACACCAAAGGTGTATTTAGATTTGCTGTATTTTGCGCTCTGTAATTTCTGCTAACATTTCAGTGGTATTTTCCCGTACCTCATAACCATCGCTGGCCTCGCACTTATGAATTCGTTCTATGTCCATATGGAGCACGAGATCGAGCGGTCTATCCACAACTTCGAGTTCACCTTTTCTAAGTAAGCCACTGTTCCGAGTTTTCCTTCCTTAGCTACGCAGATTTCCTTTTACACATATTTCGAGATATTTTGAAGGCTCAACTGAATGTTTAGAATCTTCTCTAAATTCGAGCGATGGATGAGCGAAGGAAAAGGATCAATGAACAGCAATCGAATAGAAGAGGAAGATGAGGAAGAAAGTGACTATTAAGGAACTCGGGCCGCAATTCGCTTCTTTATAGAGCTCCTCTTATGCTCGGCAAGGGTAATGTCGACGTCTGGAGGACATATAACAAGCAGCAAATTTTTTTAAAGTCTGTGAAGAGTTTTTATAAATAAATGTACACAAAATGCCAAGTTTTTTTTATAAGGAGATTGGTTATATTTTGAAAAGCAGAGCAAATGAGCAAGCCTTCAAGTGAACTTGACAGAGAAAGAGGACTTTTTAGAAATATTTTTTATTATTGCTCTAAACCTCGATTTTTATTTTCGAAATTTTGAAAAAAATGCTTTTAAAAATTTTGGTATCGATTTTTTTAAGCCTCGCCCCTAGCCTAGCCCACTTTCGGTCTGAGGCCCCTTCGAAAAAATTTTTGTGACCGCCACTGCTGTGAATTAACCGCTAATAGATGACGTGCGCCACTTTACGCTTGTGGTGGATTGGCTGTGATAGGGAGAGGTAACATGAAAGTATTTTTGAATTAACCTCATTCAAAGTATGACGGTCTATAACTTTGAACATAAAGTGGTTAAAGCACGAGAGAGTACGGAGTAGTAAAAGACTGCACTAAAATAGAAAACGTACATGTTATGCTCCGAACAGGCCAGGCAATTTATCGAAGTACATACTCACCGTTGGTGACCGATGTGCCATGGGTGCATCTGAAACAAACTCATTACAGTTAGCACGAGTCTTCGCTAAT
Organism: Oesophagostomum dentatum; assembly: GCA_000797555.1. Classification (NCBI taxonomy): domain Eukaryota; kingdom Metazoa; phylum Nematoda; class Chromadorea; order Rhabditida; family Strongylidae; genus Oesophagostomum; species Oesophagostomum dentatum. The sequence goes on along the minus strand of KN549432.1, from coordinate 120,126 downwards.
TTTGAATTGGCATTACGTCTTCTTTGAGTTTCGAAAATGAGCTATCCATCTAGTAGAACAGGTCGTACTCGATAAAAAAGAGGGCTTTCGAGGAATACTTTGAAATATTTAAAACCATCAATGATGTCATCGGTTATCATTTCTGTTTGGGAACCTCGACCCTTCTCACAAAAGGAAATGAATTACTGAACAAAGCAGTCAAATTTAAAATTGTGTCAGCCTTGGGTAACTGGGCCGAAAGTTCAGATGCCGTAAAGTTGAGGAGTATGTCTGTGCATTGCACTTGAATAGCACTGCCATAGGGACGAAGAATGAGGTGAATCTATAGAGGTGCAAATATGGATGGAAGATTTTGTTCTGAAAATTCTGGCATTCTGAATTAGCTGTTCAAGCAGATGTGCTATCATTTACAAGTTCTGCATTTCAACACACACGATTTCAACACTCCGATTTACTATTTGAATGCAGTTCCTAAAGAAGTTTTAGTTTTGTGCATATGATTTTGGAATCACCAAATTAGTTGGTGAAGGCGTCTATGGCCGTGAATTATGCCAACATCTTTGCATCGTTTCGCATATCAGCCTTGCTATATACTAGTACAGTCTTCCAGGAAGGTCCTTATTGTATAATCTTGTGAGTTGCTTTGCATTACGAGCACAAAACGGTTTAGCGTAGCATCCCATATCTTTCATCGCATCATAATTGCGATGACGTCACTATCCATGTGTCTCAGCACTATCACAATGACATTCCCATTCCAACACGCAACAGTTTTTGGAATATCGTTTCGAAACGATGAAGGCTTGAGATAGTGTTCGTATGAATGTGGCGGACCGAGTGAAGACTCAAGAATTCTTTCTCACAACACAACACATGCAGCTGAAAACAACGTGCCAGTTCTGAACATATGGGAGGAATGTGGAATTTTCTCAGATTCCGGCATACTCTTTACTGCTTTCCCTTCTGTTAGATTATATCTCAGGGAGCCTTAGCAACAGTTCTTAATGTGACGCAATGTGAGGAATCGCTTTACATTTTCTAAATGAAGCGTTTTGCTTCGAGCTTGACTCCGTGATAAAAGTATGGCAGCCGAAAGTAAGCTTTCTGGATTTGCAGACGTGTGAACTGCTTTGTAACAGATTTTGTTTGTTCTGTTACCTATAAAACTTTAGTGAAATTTCTCGAAAGAAAGTTGTTGACTGTCTTATTTAAGTACTTATCATCGTGAGGAGAAAACCCGAATGTAAACGGACTACTATTCAGTAGCACACAAACAAGACCATGCATTTCACCGCTCAAAAAAAGTGAGCTCATGGAGGTTTACATAGGAGCCTCAAAAACAATATATTGTAAAACAAAAAGTCATCAATCTGCTTACCGTGTGCGAAGCTGAGCTAATTTGGGAAGAATATATTAGACTGCACTTCAGTTAAATTTTTAAGAGCAAACCTTTGAAATCTACTCCGAGTCTAAAAGGGATGCCTTACTAGAAAACCAGATCAACCATCCTAAGTCAAGGATCTGGTGTGAATTTTACAAGCTGCAAAGTCTACTTCATCACAGAGAACAATCTCCGGAAGTCTCGTGGGTTAGACTCGGCTGAGATTTTACTGAATTTGTTCTAAACGCACCTTTGGTGTCCCAGAGGGGAAGATTCGAAGGAGCTTCACTGTAGGAATCAGTCATATGGACAGTAGTATGGTGAACATCCTCAACTGCCTTCTACTACACGTCGTGGCTTGCGTTCTTGACACTAAATGGGATCTACCTAGAAGAATGGAAAAGAAGACCAGATAACATAGGATGCAGGACTTACCCTTAAGTCAAGAGCAGACGAGGTGGCAGTTCGTCTTCTGAAGTGACAGTATGATCGGGACGGTAAACGTGCATTGATTCAAACCTATTCGCTTCAAAAGCAAGAGGGAGCAGTCATGTAGTTGACGAAAGGTAGATGACTACGTAGTTTTCTTCAGCATGCAAATGGCATCCTACATTGTAATACTGTTCCCGTGAATGCATAGCTTAGCAAGGAAAAAAAACTTCTGGAAACAGGAATGCGCAAAACAGCAGAAAAAAAGAATGCGCGGCCCGAAGACTCACTCCGGATTGTCACGAGTAAGGATTCATCCGGAGTTTTATCAAATTTTTCATCTAGCATCGAGAGAGATTCCACTCATGTGCTTGTGGACAACCATGTAAAAAATTATCGAAGCGAAAGAACATTCCAGAAGAGTGCAAATCTAAAACGATGATTCGAAGTCTGACATTGCTGTAAAGTTTGGATTTGATATGGTTTCTCATGAACCACCCACTGATACTCGCTGAGCTAATCGCTCGCGCCATCTTAGGATCCCATAGGAAATGTAAAACTTTTTAGAAAAAGTTCTTCCTATCAACCGCTGAACTTGTCAGCGTGTTTTCAGCGCTTCTGCAAACAAAAGCTTAAACGAAGTTGCTTACCTTTGTTTGCCATTATCTGTTAGGTTGGAATAAGAATCTGTAAACAGAAGACCTCTTTTAGAGCAGCTGAATGTGGTGGAAATTCTGGAAAAAAATAGTGCCTGAATGGGATACGGTCGCCGTTTTTGGAGGAACCCCTTTTCCACCAAATTGTTTTGGAAAAAAGCTCCAACCAAGTTTATATTTTGTGAGATATCAGTGTTGTGTTCAAAGGCAGACTGGAGATAATAGCTGCAATATTGGCGCCAGATAAATATGTACGTAGAGTTTTCGACAGTTTAGTTACGCTACTAGTTAAAACGTTGTACTTCCAGCATAGGAATAGCATAAAAATGGAGAACGCTCAACACGGTTTCCTCTATCTTTTTATAATATTAGGATTAGGTGACTAAAATTTTACCAGGACCTTACGAAGTATAAAAGGCGCAGCATCTCTTTGCGGGAAGTATTTTCTACGTTTTTATGTTGGAAAGAAAGCACTCTTGGGATCATAATCAAGAATAGGATGCCCAGTCGAGATTATGCAAGAACTAAGTAAGTACGAGCACAGGGTTGTTCTTCGGATTCGAATTAATCGAAGTAGTGTTTTTGGGCTTCTAGTCATCTACTTTCAAGTCGTAAGTAACATCCTGCTGTAGCCTTGTGCATGGTCTTCCAGAGCCGAAGGAACAAGCCTCATATTAGATTATTTTCTAAATCAGGACATATTATCCATTCGACTAGGTGGTGCACCATGTCCTAGGAATTCCTATACTTGTGAAGCTTTCGGATTAGGGAACAGGGTCTCGTTTGGAGACTCCCACTGTTCACTCTTCTTCACGGCTTTAGTGGTTCACTTTTGTACACAAATATCAAAAAATAGATAAAACTGCTGAGTAGCGACAGGTCTATAGTGAGGCAAATAGTACGAGCTACGACAGACAGAAACAGCAAGTCGCATTCAAATTTTCCTGCCAAAAGTATATCACTCATCTATAGCACTTTTGGAAAGCCGGTACACCTTCAGTAGTCATTATTAAGCAAGTGGATAATAAATTTTCTAAAATGACTGGCAGAACTTACATAAAGGCTCCTGGCTAGGTTCAGAGTTGGTAATAGACTAGTTCAAGCTCTACATAGAAGTCCTGCATAGTCACTCAACCACCTCATACTGCAGTTACGACTACTAAACTAATAACTAGAGGATAAAAAATACACGAAAATTCAAAAAGTGCGGCCTTCACGTCTTTTCAAACGGCATTGTAAAAGTGCAAGTACGTTTCTGAAACTTCGAGAATTTGCCTATCACCATAATTGTTTAGCTTACTTTGAATGGCAATTAATTATTCGTGCATGGTAAAAGATTAGTCTTTAACTTCTTTTAAAGACGAAAAAAGCTCAGAATTTTCAATCGATACGATGACCACTTCGAGAGCGTAGAGATAAACAGAAAAACACGAGCTGGCATGAATTCCTGGATCACGAAAGGACACGAAAAAAAGACCAGCGATATTGATATGTCACGAACAATAACCGCATGATATCTCCGCAGTGGATCTTAAGCAACACGAAAGCTTCAATCCGCGCAAATCCTGCATTGATAGCTGTCCCTCACTACTGATTGGTGGCTAGTCCTCACTTCTGTAATCATCCCATATGTCCAGGCCTTCCATCGCTAGCTACTAACTGATTTCAGGGTAAATGCTCAGGAAACTGCTCATTCTACTGGTTATCCATGACCTCATGGAGACAGCGGTTGTTTTCAGACGAGTATGCAGCTACTGTCGTGACAAAGAGGTTTACCAAGTGGGTTTACATTCTAAACATTACTTCTGCTTTGTAGGACGACCATGGTTTTAGGATGAAAGCTGAGATGTCATGTTTGCTAGTTAGTATGCGTAAAAATTATGGAGGTAAAGATAATACTGATGGCGGTGGTAGTTTCAGTACTAATAGTAGTGAAAGCAGTAACTGTAGTACTATAATAATATATTAACCCTCAACCTAATGTAAAGGAAAATATGGAGTTAGGAGCCGATAAACCAACTTTTTCAGCTTGGTCGAAATTATGTGGGCTTCTACCAAAAGGAGAACACAGGACCGCTAGAGCATTATCCCTGCTCACGAGACCCAGGAAACCTAGTAAGTCAACTCTACTGGTGCATTTTCATAGACTTTATCTGACGTCCTGTTTTGCATGTCTCAAGTAGGCCAGCTGCAAAGGTACTCACGGTTATCATCGATATGTGGGTACGTAATTTACTCCCTCAAGAATTTTAGATTATTCGAACTTTTGATTGCCTATGTTTGCTGCTTACCTAGTAAACACCACTAATGTGGAATATTTGTGAGACGGAACCTATTAAATTCTCGACGAACTTGGAGAACTTTATGCCCCTCGAATTAGCTCCTTCTCAGGAGAATGCGGCACCTGCAGTGCCTCATCTGACGTCAAGAAGCCGAAACTCTTCAAGAAGTGGCCTGTTCTGAAGTTTTGTGAACGATGTACCACCCTCGAAATGGCACCTATGCCGAGGCAGATCGGCATATGTGGAATTGTTGGATAAGAGGGGTGAGAGAACTTCCGGCAATCCATGTGGAAAACCAGGGCGTGAAATTGTTAGCACTCCTTCTTCAGTATATGGGAGCCTTCAGAAGCACCTACCTACAAAAACTGATCCACGATTTCAAAGCATAAAGGCTTTGCCATGATCAACAGGTTTCATATATAACGCCAAGTACCACTGCAGTAGGCAAATCGCACCCTTAAATGTTAGCATTGTCGAATATACCCGCAACCGGGTATAAGCCAAGACCCACTCCTGCCGTCCATTGGTTTCCACAACGATTACACGATCAAATTTCTAGACCGAAGCCCAAAATGGGTACGAGACTATCCATCCTGGAGGGAGGTGGGGTCATCTTGCCCACCTGCACTAACTCGTCTAAGTTTCCACTCAGAACCAAGGCAAATTCAAAGCGAGTGCGGACGAATTAGTGACCGAGTTTGAACTGGACCAATGGCAGAACTCAGCCCCAGGGTGGGAAGTCTCACTTCCCCAGAACACTCTATATGTGGGGTTATGGTAGCCATTCTTCGAACTTTCGCTTAACTCTTACTTGTTCCGGGAAAACCTTTCTCAATGTGACATGTGCTTGACAAGCAGCAACAGGAGTAAAAACATGTCAGTGGATGGGCATGTTTTCAGAAAAGCAAATGTGAGGTCAATCACTAGGAGGTAAAATTTCAAGTAGTTATATAGGTTTATTCTTTCTAAGTCCCTATAAAGATAGCACATTGGTAAATGCATATTAACTTGATTGTACGAATGTTCACTCTAGCAGTATTTTCAGAAAAGATCTTCTTAAAAAATGCGGATGAAAACCTTCAGAATCTTCTAAAATGCATACTTTAATATTCTGAAGATTTTGGCAAAAATTACTTCAGAGCAATCTGGAAAGACATGGTTTCGTATTTGGTCGGTAGGGCAAACCGTTATGATCAATATCTCTCAGTGGCCCTCTCCTCTAATCTTTGATTCGGCAATTCGTGACACATTTTTACTTTACTTTACGTTATCTTACAGTATTTTCATTCAGTCGAAGTTTCTCAAAATGTCTGAGCTGTTGATCTTCTTCATATATCTTTTAAACATCCCTGTCTATTAACTCGCACATTATCTTAACTCTATCAACTTACGCTCCAAGGCATTTTTTTCAGAACGCTGGGAGTTCCTCTCCCCCCCCCCCTCCTGAAACTTCTACTTCAGTTAGAAGATGCTAGTATGGGCAATTTGGCTTCGCATAGTACCTTTACAGTTAGTGGGAGGTTGTGGGTGATTAAGGCTCGAGTGCACCTCCTCACTTGGACCTTTAGGTCCCACATGGCCAGTTCCGCGGTTCTGTCCAGAAATTGCATAGTTACAGGAACAACGCAATGTGACATGCCGTCCTACTTGGCCATCGGCTCGGGAACCTAAGTTTATTTACCATGACTCTTATCTCATATTATCACGATGGAGCGTAAACAGATTCTGTGCGTAACAGCCTTTGTGAAGGCTGCCACGTTTTACTGTATTGACGGATTGAAAACTCACACGTTACCAATAAGTAGTAACACCCCCCCCCCCTCTCATGGCGATAGTCATGTATCCGGTACCAGCTGAAAAGGTGGTTCATGGCCGTCAAAGAGCGCCTTAATATCCCAAAAAACGACGACGTAAATGAAGGAGTGAGACATAGCGTGGCTCGCTTCGCCTCTACCTTTAAACGAATCATATTAGCTAGCCTCCCAAAGCTCAAGCAAATGTCCATGTTTAGATGGCCATATGAGCCACTATCCGGGCGACACCTTCGCCTCAGTTTTCTGAGTTGCACTGTCACCTGCATAAAACCAGCCCCTATCCAAAGTATTATACGAAAGATCACATAATCTTGAAGCAAAGGAATTATTTTCATTTGCTTTAGATACCCATCTATTGCTTCTCTGCTGCTCAGCTATTTCGAAATCGAATTGCTTTTTCCCACATTTGCTAATTTGCTAACTTTACGGTTTGACTGTTTTTTTTTTCAGATGAAATGCTCCACTTCATGCGTACAGGCCCAAGTCACACGAAAGGACACAGGAGAAAGTACGCATCATGTCACAATTGTCATCTGATTAGTATTCAGAAGGATGCTCATATTCTATTTAGCATTCACGTATCGTGACTGTGGAACCTACCTGCTGCAGGAGTTTGGGCAAGAGAAGATTAACCTTTCTTACACCCAGTATGCGATGATTTTGACGGATACGGATGATATCGGTTAGTTGGGAGGGAGGACAGCTAGCTCTTTGCTGTGATTTCTTCTTAATGTTCATTTTTCTAAATCACCACATTTAAGGCAATACATGGCTATTCAAATTCTGTAATAAGGAAAAGTGTCTGTGTAAGTTCATGGAAACTTTTATACTGATGTCCAATACGATACAGCAGAATGATTGTTCAGTTCCATCTGACTACAACATTGACGACATGGAAGACGAAAAAGGTAATGCGGCCGCTGATGTTGAAGCATGCGATAATGGTAGGTACAAATCCGGAAGTTACCGCTAAAAACACGTTAACTCCATGAGCCGCAAAAGGAGCGAAACCTGGGAAGAGCAGCTTATAAAAATAGTAAATGCATGGCGGACTTGTAGTATAAAAATTTCTATATCTTTTTTAAAAATCGAAATAGGATGTAGTTTTTTATTTTTATGTTCTATTTAGAGAGGAGGAGCAGTCCTCATGTAAACAAAAATGAATATAGACAACCTTCGATAAAATCACAAACTTAAATTGTTACAATAGCCTGATTCATACAAAGACGAAAAAAACACTGATTTGGGAAAGGGAATAACATGAACACCAAAGGTAACGAGCAGAAAAAGGGAGAGCAAAAAAACTAGAGTCTAACCTAAATGCGCTTATCAAGAAAGTTTTTGTACGAATGAAGGCTCAATTTTAAAACGCTTTGCTTCAGGAGTTGTTGGAATTGCAAAGGAACCTTTTTCGAAAAGAATTTTGGTCTAAGCACCGTTCTTACATTTTGTAATAGGATCGAGTAGCTGAATATGAAGCTGCGTAGTTTCTAGTTTGATGTTGTACTGAATGAGAATTCAGTTATCCGATCATGTATTTAAAAAAAAGTCGCAGAATACAATGCCTTACAGAATAGAAAGATATTTTATCATAAAAGAAGAATACTTAACGAAGAGTCTTATTTTCTACTAACATTATTGCTTATATTGTAACTAAATAATTACTTGATTTCTTCAGATTTCGGACTTTTCTATTTAGTTCGAGCATTCGCAAAGTTAATCAAAGCTTGAGCCCCTTCATACCCTCACGAACGACTTTTAAAGTGCAAATTAGCTTCTCCGTGGTCGCTAAGTGCTCTAGTGTAAAATGAAGGCTGTGTTCCTTGAATGTTACCCACACTTTTAAATACTGCACTTATAATTAGTGCAAAAGTACTTCTAGTTCTCGTGTACTTTCGTAGTAATAATAAATCAATTCGGAGAAGAAGCTTGCGTAGTGTCCTCAATAGCACATGATTTTTAATGTCAGTTGTTAGTTTTACTACTCATTTAGTTCTTCCAAGAATGCAGTACTTATACGGTATTATACAAAAAAGAAGCTACTTTGAAATCTGTGCGCAGTTGGTGGGAAAAAGCGAAAATTGACGAGCTACTGCTACAAGTAGTCTAGTAAAGTAACTCCTTTCTCTTTTAACGTCGTTAGATATTATGAGCATCATCTAAACACTTCAGCGATGAATTGCCTAATTCAGTTGGAGTTTTCTCGCAGCTTGCATCTAACCAGATCGCTATTTTAGATGCTTCTTCCTTACTTCTCATCGGATTTGCCATCGCTGGAGTGATCGCTGTTCTAGCTCTTCTCATGAGTGGGTAGATTGCTCCTAGCAAAAGATTCATAGTAAATTTGGTCTAATTGTATTCTTTAGAAGCTTACAGCAAGTGGAGTGCTTCCCATGAGCATCATGGTACAGGTAACAATCGCGTGTCAGCCCGAATGAACATGAACGGCGAGCAGGTATTTTTAAAGGATCTTTTTCAAACCTTGTAGTAAAATACCCAAGGGTGAAGCCCCGTTCAGTTCATGAACATGTTTCGATACCTAATTTTCGCGGTTCCGCAGTTTTGAAGCAATAAAGTACACGAACAAGAATTTGAGAATAGACAGCAATGTATCTGAAAATGAAGAGTAAACAGCTAGTCGCAGCTATATTACTGTAGATCTTCTATATATTATTTTGTAAAAGGGGTACATATTGGCCACTAACGATGTGGGTTAATCACAGCCGACCTCTAGAACAGTTTTTTTACTCAATATCAGAAGTATAACTTGAATGGAGCGACATAATGTACTTTACAGCTACTCTTCGAGCGTTCGAATCAATAAAGGACTTCCCCCGCTGGAGGAGAACATAGTCAGACATAATGAATTCTGCTTTAGCTATGTTATTCTTTATTGATTGCTTTTCGCGCGATTGATTCGTTGTATAGGTTTGAGATTGTTGAGAGTAGTAGCCGAGCGAATGAAGAAACAAAGGAGATTTTCCAAGTGTACCCGAGAACTTCCTAGCTTTCAGTAGTAAGCTTGAAGGTCGGACTTTCATAGATTGCACCTCTCTGGTTCACGGGTTTATCCTGCAGATCAGTGAATGATTGTATTTGTGAAATAATTAATAATAAATTTTATGTGAAGCTAAACTGCAGATAGGTAAAATTTCATGTGACATCAGCATCAAAATGAATTTATTTCTAGAAGTTACACTTGCGAAGGCAAGAATAGGTACAATCCTCAGCGCTAGAGGAGGAACATAAAAATACAGTTCCGACAGTTGCGAAACTCGGACGGGCTCTCTTATACAGAAGAACAAATCAGCAGATAATGCTTTTACAATGAAGAAAAAATACAGCATTTTCACACACCGCTATTTATAGAAATGCTAGAACATGACACTAAACATGGAAATCAGCTCTGTTTATGTCGAATATAGATATAGCTATATATGCAACTCAATGTCTAAAACTGAAATTTTGTGCATCATTGAGACGAAAAAGCATTCGAATCGTTGTTGTGTTGTACTGTTGTAGAACATTTAAAGCGTTAAGAGGTCGGCTTCTGAACTTTGGCGGTTCCTTTCGAAACTGAAAATCAGATATTAAGAATGTTGGCTCGGACATATCCTCTGTTCGTCTAATAATGAATATTAAAGGATGTTGGCCGTAATTGCGGAACAGGACGTCTGCAAGAGTCCGTGGGTATTTTCTATGTTCAGAGTACCGAAGACAGCGAGAGTTATGGGAGACGCAGAGTCTTGAAACACCCATTTAAATTTTCCCGCCATATCTCTACTCCTTGCATATAACACTTCTTTCAAATCTTGCCTCGTGTTCAGTGTTCATTATTTGGCGAATAGAGGATAGATGAGATGCGCAAATAGGCTCAGCCGTTGACAAAACAGTTATTTTCGAACTGGTACTTGAGAATAGATATTCATGAAGGTAAAGAAAAATTGGCTCAAAATTTTAAAACTACTAATGAATGCGTCCTCCTACTTCTTTACGAGCATTTTTGTAACCATCTTTACATACTTACTTTTAAAAAAAATCAATACTATGGTCTTGACAGAGTTAGGTAAAAAGCTACTTGAACATACCGTTTAAAAGTGGGGTGCCCAGTTGCGAGCAAATCCGGAGTACATGCGGTTCAGTCCGGTATAGCTTCCCTGTTTTCCTCCTAGGTACTGAGGAGCGTACGAGCCCTAAAATGATTCCATTAGAACTGGTATTTCGTAGTAGTATTTTCGATCATACACGCTAAGATACAAAATAATGCGAGATGATCTTCATTTGGCTACCTAGGACAAACCTGTAAACTTGGACATGTCTAGACAAAACCATCCAGACTATTACAGAGGAGGAACTTTCGAAATCTTAAGCGTCTAGAAGCTCAGATTTCTGTCCTAAGCTAGATCTAGTTTCTGTATAACAATGGTAAACAAATGTAGCTATACTGCACAGAAAAAAATACAAAACTTTATCTCTGCTAATCATTGTACACTTCTGGAGATGTGAACAGCAACATACAAGTTACGATTAGTATACACTAGGCATTACAAACATCTCACTGTTATATATGCTATTAAATCGTCGTTGGCTTTGTTTTTTTCAGTTCGTAAAGCAAATAAAGTATCCATACATTGAGCATATATAGGCGGCATGAAGCATTCGATACAGAGATAAATGTGAGGACATAAAAGAAAGCAGGACACGAAGACACACTCTGTGTTGTAGAAGCAGTGTATAGAAACTGGACAAATATGATACATTTAGTCAGGAGCACAGATAATGCAAACCTATAGCCAATGGTATTCACACACCACAATACAGAAAAGAAAAGATGCACCGAGTTATTTTCTACAAGTAGATGTTTCCAACATTAGCATTAAAAGCATGGGCTTTAGCAGTGAAAAATCATCCACATCTAATCCTAACGTAGATATTCACTAACGAGTCCGGAGCGCTATCCTAGCTCGCTTTTCATCTGTGCTTTGCGCGAATTTCCGTGAACACGCAAGAATACGCAGCAATGGCTTAGCTGGGCAAAAACGAAGAGACGCTGATTGGCAATGCTCAGATTCAGTAGTAGGGGTAGAAATGAGAGTAGACACTGGTGCGGGGAAGTGAAGAGGAGCGGTAGCTCGAGTACGAGTTCGACCTCAGCAATTCCATTTGCCGCAGCGCCTGGTTCAGCTTGCTGGACAGCTGACTGTACTCGGAACGCAGCTAAATACAGCATTTGTACTTATCGCCCAGTGTCAGGTATGAGTTTTGGTTGATCACATAGTACGACGTCCTCTTCAGCAACACTGATTACTGGCGCGATTTGTGCGAAATGGGCGCTTCGGTTGGCAGCTCGCCTGCCGCCCAAAGTCAATCGATATAGGAATTATGAGATCGATTCACATAAATCCTGCCAGTAAACAGCGCTGAGAATTCAGACTCTAGCTAATTTGAAGCAAAAAAGAACTGCTGATCTTAAATTTGCTGGCTACAGAAGGAAACATCATAGAGGGCATGTCCACCTAGGAACTTTTTTGGCAGCTTGTTTGATTGCTTCAAGTTAGTTGCATAGGGAATTTGTCCCGTAAAGCTGCACGTTTGTTTACTGGACGGACAAAATAGTTATATGAAAGTTGGAAAGGAGCAAAAATGATTGTCAAAATAGTCTAGACTCGCAAACCTGCTATATAATTTGGTAAGAGATGAAATTTTTGTACAACTTATTTGAAGCAATCAAACAAGTTGACAAAAAAAAACTTCTGAGAATTGAGCGTGCTACTTTTAGCACACTTTTAGCAGTGGTTCTTTTTAAGGTTTGAAAGAAAAGAAACTATATACTGTTATTTAGTAAATAAAGTAGCCTTCCATTTTTAACAGGACTTTCAACGAGAGAAATTCTCGAAAACCTATGCAGTGGTCAAAGTAGTTTATAATTTGTCAGCCGCCCCATAGCAATCAATCCAAAAGGGAAATAAATCGATGAGCGCCAAGCAAAACTGCAATATTAGCTATATGCGGATTATAATTTTTATATCATAACTTCTGTAATAGTTCTTATAAATCCTCGCAGTTCTCTTTTGCTTTCAAATAGCTTGACAACTGCCCTAAGAGCGGAGAAAGTAGCAAAATTTCGGTGCCATAAAGAAACTGGAGATTTCAAAAATTCATTTTTTTCCATTTTTGTTCGAATACGGTTTTTCTTTCTGTCAGTGATCACAAATGTATATTCTTTATAGTTATGAGCAACACGCTCACCCTGTCCTTGTTTATCAATTCACGTGATAGTGATCTTTCCAGTTGACCAATGCGGCCCTGAAACACGCTAGATTTTTCGGCAAAACTAAGCCTCCGGCGATATGGATCCGAATCATTGAGCATTTGATCGAATGGGGAAAACTGTTGATGTGCTCGAATGGGGATTTCCTATGATAGGAATAGACATGGGCTTATAATGGGAAAACTCTTGGTGTGCAAGCTGATATTAGTTTCATTTGCCGAACGCCTCATTTTGCATACTCTTGACGGAAACCCGTATAGGGCATTCATCTGACAAGTGCGCGTGCGCCAGTGCCGTGATGAACCGTGATCTCGATCAATACAGCTGAACTGTATGCCGTGTGCGTGCTCTGTTGCTATGATGGAAGTCACGTGGGTACGCACTTGTCAAGTAAACTCCCCATATGTGAACACAAGTAATTTCTACAGTATTTCGTACTTCGTCCTTCACGGAACGAACGCAAAAAAATGTTTTTGGAAGCAGATTGTAGAAGGAGCTCTTTTTTCTTTGTTGGAAAATTGCTTCCGAGCCACTTCCTTAGAATGCGCTGTAAAATTTTTTGAAAAGCAAGCCTGCAAAGCATGGGCGCATGAAAAATATAGGAAAAGCCTAAAACTGGTAACTAAAGTAATTAAATGAAGGTTACGAGAAACGAGTAGTTTTGTTAGTAAAGAGGCGTTGTTGCTGTTAATAGTGCAAGAAGGCGAGAAGCTGTCGTTGCGATTTCAACTCATCAATAGGCTAGAAGCTAGAGAAAATGCAAGTAAATCACTTGCAAATTTTAGCTACGCGTAACTCCCGGTGTGCTTCACTTTTTCAGCAGTGTAGCGATGTTACGGACTCTAGAGTGCACTGAGTGCAAGTGCACAAAAAATTCGACAGCTACAAACATTTCTGTGCACAACATGCCGACGCTACACTTGTTAACGGCCAAAAAACGGAACTTGACGGGACGCGACGTTTGCTAGGTGTTCTTTGTGGATTAAACCAACGTAGTTCTCTGAAAACCATTTAAAAAAACAACTAAATCTACTCACTTCATACATGCTCATGATCATAGGGGTGGTGTCATACTGATATCTCTTGAAACGACGAGTTGTGTCGGTGTCAATATAGGATGGGGATGAGTTATAGCTCTGAAATAATCAGCTCATTTTTACCTCTTTTCTTCTTTTCTTACTTGTTGTAGAGTAGGTGATGTAGGTCAGGTAGAGCAACCCGCGCTTTGACCCGATCAATTTAGTTGATGGTGCAATCGATTATGCGGCCCGCGAGGGGCAATCTTTCGCTCATTTCCGGGAGAGTAGAGCTCTCGTTCCTATTTTTGTTGCAAGATGCTCTATCATTGTCTTTTTTATTTATTCTTTTTTTTTCTTGTCGTGAGCTCCATGGCTCTTTATCCTCCTCTCGATGACAATTCTTTTTTTCTAATCTTGTACAAAATTCGCTCAGCTATCCTCGAGTTTCTAGTTTCTGCGGTTTCATTCACAAGAAAAGTTAATCAACAAGCATAAAAGTATCTATGCTCATTAGAGATAAACCTGCACAGGAAATGCTACATCTTATCGTATTAGTGACTACTTCGAAAGTGCGAACTTTATTGGTTCAGGAATCGCGGCTCCGCAAACTCTCTCAAATGTAATTTTAGTAAAACTTCTTGTTAAGAACTAACTAGTTATCCTTTAGCTCGCCTACAGTTGGCCTTTTTAATGTATTTTTCTTGATAATTCAACAATTCTTCATCTAAGAATTAAATGACAGGTTTTGTACGTACCGGGAACTATCTTAGGAACGTCCCTTCCTCTAAGAGGTAAATTTTAAGAAAACATCCATAACCTAGATATGGATGTTAGATTTGAAAGCGACATTCCAAACTGTATGCAGAGATATGCACTTTATAAAAGGCTGCTTTAACTAGTAATCTTCTGCTCGCTACAGTTCAGTTACCTAGAATAAGCTAAAATACGTGTGTTTTTGTGCAAAAACCCAAAAAATTGCTCTACCGTATATCCGTTCATTGTTGACATGCCTCCGGATCGGGACGACGAGCGGTAGCGGTCGTATGTAGACGGCATCTGGAGCAAATATGTCCCTAAGGGAATACAAGCAAACCACATACTTCTCATACCTCATACTCGTATGGAGTGTGCATATCGCGGATGTAGCTATCCACACGAGACAGACGACCGGCTCCCATGTACATATCAAGTCGGGAGCTGAACTTCTTGCGATAAATCACATCGGACTCGTTTCGAAAAAAAAGAACTCACTTGCTGCGTGAGAGCGGCGTGTCATAGATTGAAGTGCGGGATAGGTTACGGGACAGCTCGCCGTTCTTCGCTCCGGAGTATTCCAGGAACGATATGAACGAGCCGCTTCGTGATGGTGGCCGGCTATACTCGCGCGATGGCGGCGTCGAGTACTCGCGAGTACGCGTCGGAGCAGGATACTGCGATGTGTACCTGCAAGCAAAAAATTCCTGAAATTTGCTCAGGATAACTATTCTCCGAAAAAAAGACAGCTTGGTGATTTGAAATCGAAAAACAAAGCCTCAAAACAAGATACTGCCACTTGATTAATAGAAGCTAAAAAGTGCAGATCTGCCTCTAAGACACTATGACATTCTCGCATACAAAGAGCACACATTCTCGCATTTCAGTAACAAAAACTGCACTAAACGAAGAGCTTACGAGTCGAGCAGATATCTGGAATGAGAGCCGACAGATCAAGCCGCGTTTTTCTAAAGTAGATGAAAGAGCTTGCCTGACATGCTCAACTCACCTGTAATAGTTAGACGCAGATCTCTGCGATCGCATAGCGTGGCGACGCTCGCGCGTGCGGCTACGCGACCTCTCGATCAACCTCGTGGTTGAGTACAGGGCTGAGGAGAAAGGTCCTGAAAAACGCCACTAAAGCCACGAGAAGGAAAGCGGTAATGGGCAATACCTGTGCTGACAATGTCGTCAAATTGGCTGGTATAAGTGCTATTGGGTCGATAAGTACAGCTGGCAGTGTATTCGTTTCGATATTTATAGGGGCTTGAGACGAATGGGCTAAGAATCACCATTTCTAAAGGACTACCAAAAAAGGTGGCGAATTTGAGCGTACCTAACAGGACTGTAGGTCTGCTTATCAGGTGGGCTCCAGGATGAGAACGATGTTGCGGTGGGGATTCGTGGCGGAGGTAAATGACGGAATGAATCCTTGAAGGTGAAGCTTTTACTTTTTAGAGAATAATGTTTGCCGATGTAATGTAAACAGTATGCACCGACCTGATCGTAGCTGACATGGTCGCGCGCCGGACGTCGTTCCGGAGACGGCGATGTGGCACGAGCGGCACGACGCGGTGGAGGCGAAGGAGAAGCGGCTCGAGCGCGCGTGGGTGGAGGTGAACGTTCCGCTCTCACCTCTTCCTTCTCCTCATCTGCAGGAGGCTCTGCGGTCACTTCTTCAACCTTCTCCTGAAACAGATTGCAGTAAAGGATCTCTTTGTTAACTGATGCTCTGGAAATTTGGCAAAGGTTCTCACTGGAGGAGGCACTTCCTCAATGGGCTCCTCAGCAACTTCATCAGCAGCAGGTTTTTCACTTTCTATCTCTTCTTGTGGTTCCTCTGCTGGGGCCTCCTCAGCCGCTGGTTCTGCCTCTTCTGCGGCTGGTTCAGCCTCTTCTGCGGCAGGTTCAGCCTCTGGTTCTGGTTCGGGTTCAGCAGCAGGTGCCTCCTCTTCGGGAGCAGCTTCCTCCTGAACGGGCTCCGGCTCAGCGGTCACCTCCTCCGAAGCTGGCTCCGGAGCTGGCTCTGGTTCTGGCTCTGGAGCTGGCTCTGGCTCTCGAGCCGGTTCCTCTTCGCGGCTGAATTACAGAATTTAGCCGTAGCTGTAAAAAAAGACGTAGAGAAGACCGCTTACGCCTTCTTTTTGTGGAGCCTTCCCTTCTTGGGAGATCTCGGAGTCTTCGTGGGAGACGAAGCTTCTGAATCTGCTTTAGGGGTAGCAGGTGTTTCTTCAAAACTGAAGGCAATGTTTGATTTTGGTGTTCCAGTGGCCTTTGGCGTAGACATCGCCGGTGTCGCAACCTTTGGACTGAAACTACGCTATTCTACTCTACTATCTACCACATGCAGCTATTTTACTAACTAGCCTCTCCTACAAGGCTACGTAAAAACAGCTGAAATCCTAGCTAAACTCACGTTTCAACCTTGGGTGTTCCAGGGATGCTACCATTAGGGATAGACCCATTTGCAATTTTTGCAGATCTGGGCGTTTGCGGGACAGATCCTGCAGCCTAAATGAGATTACTGTTCTATACTGAACTGCCTTTTACAGTTGTTGTTCAAGCATGAATCTTGGTTACAGAATCTTGCTTAAGCAACCTCTTCAGTCGCAGTTTTTGGAGTTTGTGGGACGGAACCAGCAGGGGTACCAGCGGCCTACAGTAATTATTGTAGGACTTTTTGAAAAATATACTATACATGCTTCTAAGACTATACCTCTACTGCAGCTGATTTTGGTGTTGGTGGGACGGATCCTACCGGGGTACCAAAAGTCTGAAGAGAACGGAGTTCACCTCAGGAATAAAAACAGCATATATGAAAAGCAAATACCTCTTCTGGAGCTTCGGTGGCGGTTTTTGGAGTTTGTGGGACGGAGCCAGCAGGAGCTGCTTCTGCTTCAGCCTGAAGTGCCTTTTTCTGTAGCTTTTAAAAACACTCGTGCTTGAGGAACTAACTTCTCCTGCAGCTGGCGTTGGTGGAACAGATCCAGCCGCCGATTTCGGCGTCTGTGGGACAGACTCGAACTTCTCTGAAAGGAAACTCAAATATTTCTAATTATATAAAAAGCTTTTGTAGCATAAAACGACAACTTTTTGTTAAGTGGAAAGCGGAGGTTTTGAGGAAATTAGGACCTGTAAATATTATATATGTTAGACCAAAAGTGAAGCTGAAACCGCATTCCCTTTTTGTTGAAAAAACAGTCACTTAATTTTAGTATAGAAACACTCTTTCTAAGGGCATATTATTTTTACATGTAATACTCAACTGTCGCTTCGAATGTTGTTTTTTAGAGCTCGCATATAGGCAGAAATAGTTTTATAGGAGTCGATCAGGAGCCTTTCGACCTAGTATGCGAAGTAGCCACGTTATGTTGTAACCTTTAGAGGCGAAACTGAGTTTGTTTCGAGTGATTATACTTAATTTTTAGCTTATGGATTGCTTGCCTATCATTTACAGTGGAGGGAGGGAATTAGGCTCACGCCCCCCTGAACGAGTGATGCCCTCCCGATATTTCATGCCTCGCAGGCACACCCT
>KN549432.1:89753-101537 GCA_000797555.1 Oesophagostomum dentatum | reverse complement strand
GTTTATGGCACGAGTTTTAAGATTAGCATCGAGGGTGCTGTACTCACCCCCAGTGCTGAGGTACCATCACTGACTATGTCCCAGAACTTTGTGGTTAAATCATTCGTACTAGAATACTGCACTCAAGAACTTACTGCTGTAGCTGCTATTATTAGAGCGTTCTTCTCAGAACTGATGGCGGCAATTAATCTAAATTTACTGGAAAGCGTGCAAACAATTCGCCCCGTCCCGCCATTGCTCAATGTCTGCCGGCGTTTTTCACACGTGAAAACACCTGATGGCCAAACGTGCCCCGGGTCTAGATTCATGAAAACATCTAGGAATAAATAAAGCTGTTGATAGGAACGTTTGGGAAGCTGGGAAGGTTAGTTTCATGTAAACTATTACTAAGATTCAGTCTTGCAAGTAAGGAATTTTGAAGGATACCTGAGGATGCAGCTGGAGTGGCTGGTGCAGCATCTTGGGTAGGTTCGGCAGGTTCAGCGGACTCTTCAACCGTCTCGGCGGCTGGAGCTTCTTCTGCAGTCTTTTCCTCTTCTACAGCAGCAGCCTCTACGGGTGCTTCTTCTTCTACAGGATTGTCGAGTTCGTTTGGTGTACGTGTGCGTTTACCCTCTGGCGGAGCTTGTAGTTCGAAATCCTTCTCTTCCTCAGCTTCACCAGGAATACCTGCTGGTGGCGCCATCTGCAAGAAATTTACGTAGAGCACTTTTTTGCCCCTTTGTGGGTTCACCGCTTTGTTTGCTCGAGCAGCAAGCAGAACTGCCTTCTAACTGCCTTCTTTCTTTAAGATAGGCTAATTCCTAAGGCTATCAATCGCTTTCAGTCATGATCTGGCTCAAAGTGCTGCGATTTTGCCCTCTAATGCGCCCGGAAATCCGGATTACGCTTGTTTCGAACCTTCGCAAACGTGATCTGTTTAACACTCAATCTCTGAAGCATGTCTTGAGGTGGTTTGTATGAGCACATCCGCGCTAAACGTGACAGCAGAGAGCGTGAGCTGCGCTGAAGCAAACAGTTGTCGAAGAAACAACGACCAAGATGTAAAGTATTACCTTTTTGCTACTTTTTAGTACGCTAATTAAGCAATAAATTGGCATGCAATCTTTTCGCATAGCAAAGGATTTTATGGGTGAAAATAATCTTGCTGAGATTTCTACCAGGGAAAAATCGAACAACAAAAAGCTGCGAAAATGAGAGGAAAAAACGAAGCGGCGATCAAATGAATCTTTGGACTTTCTCTGAAAAATTAAGATTTCTGCTATTTAGGGGGCTCTTTACTGAGCTAGGGGCAAAAGAGTTCTATTCCCACCAGTCCTCTGAAGTTAGTAAGAGCAAGTCTATTTATTAAAAAGATTATCGATTAACCATAAAGATTACCAAACGAATTTGATCCTGCATATGCATAAATTTTATTTTTTGAAAAATTTTCTACCGCTTACTTCTGGACAATCCTCTGTAATAAATCCACTATAAAGGTAGTTTTCTATGAAAGTATTGTATTAGGTTGTCCCACATGAAACTTTACTATTCATAGAAAAAAGGCTCATAATTTTCGCAATTCAACAGCACATGGCTTATTTTCTACTAGGAAAGGGAGAGCAATTTGCCTTATCGGGGATAAGTTTAACTATAGCTAGATAATTACATATATTCTTTAGAGATTTTAAATAGGTTTTTTGAAACCTCAAAAGAAGCCTAACGCATAATATTGTAAAAGTACAACAGACTTTTTTTAAACTAGAGGGCTGGAATGGTTGTCGAACTATCTTGCAACTTTTTGCCAACAAAGTTGTCTTAACAGAGGCACTTTGATTTTCCGCAAGTTGCGACCATTAACCTGTTTTCAGAGATTCTGAAGATAATGTCTTAGTCTTTTTGTGATTTCAGGGTACTTAGCTTGCAATACAAACAAGTACCTTCTTAAAAAGTGCTGAGTGTTCCGGAAACGAAAGGTTATATGATAAAATAATACCTACATTTTAAATGGGGAAATACTGGAAGTAGGTGTTGAATTTTGCACCAAACGAACATGACTTACTTCGAATTAAGGAAAGATTGAGGACAAGCAACCAGCCCGAGATGGTACTCGGATCACAATGACATAGCCCTATACCAGAACTGTTGTTGTAGGTTTCATGGCGATAAACAACTGGATCATTCTCTTAGCCGAAAACAAATACCTATACTATCCGTACCTCGACTGATAGTTGCTAACAACTGCTTATGGGTCTAGCAACAAAACAACAACAAGCGCGACAATGCTCGTTCGGGTAAATCAGCACATGTTGACTCAGGACACCTCTTTCGTTTGTCTTGGTATAGTCTTTTGCGAGAGCTCTCAAGCGATCGGGTCTTTGTCTTCACTTCTTTCGTGACTTCAGTAGCTGGCCAGAAATTTAATTTATCCCGCTATTGTGGTCTCAGGTGTGCTAGATTTTTCGCTTTGACTTCAAGACAAACCGCAGATCCTAAAGATCAGTGCAAGCGCGCGTTTCCTCTAGAAAATCGGAAACACCGTTCTTGTAACAAGCTCAGCCAAAGAAAGCTGATGAAGACCGATGTGACGCCTAATGCGAGATGGCAGCTGCTCAACTGTTTCGAGAAAATATGAAGCGAAGGGTGCAAATCATATACCTGCTCCTCTTCTACCTTCACTTCTTCTGCAGGTGGCTCAGCCTCTTCAGGCTTTTCTTCAGCAGCCGGAGCAGCTTCATCTGGTGCAGCATGAACTTGAACTTCAATTTCACCAGATGTGGGCTCTTCAGCTGGAGCTGCTTCTTCTTCTTTGATCTGAATGTGAGAAAATTTGGAGGCATAAGAAGAGAAGAGGTTATGTGCATACCTCAGTAACCTCCTGTTCAACCTCAGCCGGTGCTTCTTCAACTGCTGGTTCTGGTTCGGGTTCAGCAGCTGGAGCTTCCTCTGCAGCTGGGGCTTCCTCTGCAGGTGGGGCTTCCTCAGCAGGAGGAGCTTCTTCGGCTGGTGGTTCTTCTGTAGCTGCTGCTTCTTCAGCAGGTGGGGCTTCTTCTGCTGGTGGAGCTTCGGCTTCGGCTTCAGCTGCCGCTGGCTCAGCTGCAGATGCATCAGCAGGGGCTTCGCTAGACACCTGAATTGAATAAGCGTCTGAAAAAATAACGTGGTAGATTCAGACGTAAATCATCTACAGGTAAAGGATAGCTCCAAAGTAGCGATTATATTAGTAAGAAGAAACATGAAAGCGATATTTACAGCGATTTAAAAAAAATTACAGGCTTCCAGCAAACTGTCTAGATTTTTGCTAGTTTTGTGAGATTCTACTGCTTAGAAGACACATGCAAGATGTCACACAAAATGTTAGTAAAAGCAAAACCTCGTCGTCTACTTCAGCTCCGTCGTCGGCCAACGCAGGCATGTCGTCGTGAGCTGTCCGGAATCCTTCGCTCAAGCTTCCGACTGCGTTATGTTCCTCATCGTCCGTGTAATGACCAAAGTTTGAAGATCTTTCCTTCGCACCATCAGCAGCGTCCTCTTCGTCCTCTTCCAGAATCGTGTCGCCGTATTCCTTTAGCGAGTTATTCTTTATGATGAAAGAAAGGCAAACAAAAGTTGGGGAGATTGATTGCGACGATGAGCAACATAAAATGTTGGCCTCAAAAAGCGGTATTCCAAACCCCTAACTAGACTATAATATGTAAGCGAAAACTTGTAAAGTTAATAAATTCAATAAAAAAGTTTTGCAGCACACAGAGAGAGTTGAAGTTGAACCTGGGTTTCCTCGTTTGCTGGCAGATCTTCTATGCCATCCATGCTAGTTGTCATAGGATCAACGTATTCGGTGCCTGTGATGTCAGGGACCTAGAAATACGAAGCGTATCAGAATCGGAGTGCAGAATCAATTGAATGAGTGAGCAGAGGAGCAAAGTAACCGGCAACACTGGAAAAAAGACGCTCGGGCAAACACGAAAACGGATAGGCGCTGATCCGCGATCGCAGGAGGTGGGTCGGCTTGCCCCTTTGGCGTGGATTACAACAACATTTCGTTTTTTCTTATGAAAGGCAACAGTGTCAGGCTACTCCCGCACTGCACATCGAGAAAGATCGAAAGAGCAACGAACGCTTAGTGGCTGTTCATACTAACCTTATTTTTTGCGGCTATATTTGTGCTAGCAAGTAATTTTGGGGTCGGCAAAGCTTGGACGATCTTACCTCGAAAGATAGGAACGACTATGAGTCGGGACGCCATAATTTTGGCAGAGGTTTAAAAAAAGGCAAATTCTCTGAGGGTGGACTGCTTAGGAAGAAAAGACTCGGCTCATAAATTGCTGCTAAGTTTTATAGACACTCAAGCATTTAAATTTTTTTCAAAATTAGTATTATGCCAAGCGCAGGAGCATTTTTGCCAACTGTTGGCATTAAAGCATTGTTGGAGAAGAATAAGGTTTCTTGAAGTGACAGCTTAAAATTCCGTTCCCTACAGCAGCTAGAAATACGAATTTTATAAAAATAATAACAGCCGTGTACTGATTTGTTACTCAAGAATAGTACTTATACTATTCAAAAATATTTGAGCAGTAGCATTTTGAGTAAGAAGTTCAATGAAGAAAAAAAGAAGAACCTGGGAATGTAAAACGGGGAAATTCTACAAAGCAGTCACAGCTGCACGTTCCTGCCTTAGGCTTAGTGCTGTTCATAGCTAGCTAGCTCTTATATTAGTTTAGTATAAAACTCGAGAAATTTTTTTTGGGAATTGAATTCTAGAGAAAAGGAGGATTGAATTGGCAAAAAGGTTGGGAGGACAGATTTATGCAGGCAAAGCCTTAGAATCAATGGATGTGGATTTTCGTCGATCTAGAAGAGTTTGAAAACATCAAGATAAATTTTGTTTTTATGGAGAGAAATTACGCTTTCTTATGTTCGAACCTTTCCTATTAACCGTTTTTGATGCAATTTGTTTACGCCGTTAATTTTAAATTTCTTTACGCTTGTGACTGCTTTATGATTTTTTTGATTGCCTTGCAAAAAAAAAACCCTCCGTAAATATACACCAAGATCTATGTAATTTTTAAGTATAAGCTTGCTTTCCATTGGTCGCACTGTGGAATGCACGAAATTTGAACTAAATGTTTTTCTAAGTTGTGGGTATTGCTCGACATTTGTTTGCAAGCAGCCCTCACAAGCACACGTTGCGGAGAGCTCAAAGTGAAATCGCGTAGAAAATCCCAGCATTCGTCCGAAAACGATTCAGAAAGTAATTTACGCAATAAACAGTATTAGCCATTACTGAGGAGCAAGCAGACTAATGGGCGACCACCCACGAAGCGTCTGAACGATCCCGTGTGCGGAGACGGTGCGGCCCAACCGAGCGAGGGATCCGGCCGCTTTACTGCGGCCCAAAGCGCGCGCGCTCGCGTATGCATGTGTTCTGACGGCAACTGTGCTCGTGCGGTGTGTAATACGCGTCAAAAAATCTTGCTTTAACGAAAATAGAGAACACAATGGATTTTTTGCCGCCTCAACCCACACAGTGCAATGTTATCCGCGTTGCTTTTGATGCCCGGATAACAGATGGTTTTCGTGTTCAAACATGTCGCTGACCTGCTGTTACATTTGTCAGTTTGCCAAATGTACGAAAAACGACCATTGTAAAGTGGGTTTTGCAAAGTCTAGACAATAATAGGACAATAAATTTTGGAGCAGAACTATTCACGTCAAATTCCAGCAGATGTTACTCAGTTACCAGAGGATTCCGTAAGGTAGACAAAAACTATGCAGGATGGGTTGGAGCACTGTCAAAATTGCCAAGGGTAAAGCCCTAATCGAGAAATTCTCAGAAAATTGCCTAGCTAACACTACAGAGGAACCCCCCCCCACCCCATAGGGACACGAGTCCAAAGGCTATTCTTGCAACATCCACGCTTTTTTCTTTTTACTTGACGGGTTCTATGCCAATGTAATAGCCTATACTTGCCTGATCCTCAGTCCTGTCTTCGTCCGCTGGCTGTGCACTCCGCTCCTCTTCAACGTCAGCTGTTTCTACGTTGGCTGAAAACTATGCCACAATGAATACGAGCTACGAAATTAGTGAAATGTGATATGGATAATGGAAGAAAGGAAGCAAAATCTAAAGCTAGTAAGGACTTGAAGAATAACAGAGAAATTTAACGATTTTTTTTTGTTTTGTTTCTGTGACAGTTCCAGTAAAAAAATCGCAGCTGAACATAGGGGGTCATAAAAACCACAAGAAATTTTAGTATTTGCAGAACTCATCCGTTCTCTACTGCACGATCGTCTCAACGACTCTAACTGAAAGCAGTTCTGAACATACAAATTCCGAAGTTGAAGACAGTACCAAGTCATCAAAATAGTGAGGCTTTCCCTCCCCCTCCATACGATTTTGGTTCTATGAACTGTTTCAGTTTTTATGTTTTCAAGTTTTTAGTGTAAAATTACGTATCCTGTGCAGGTGCAAGCTGACTCCTGTTTTTTTTCTGGGCTGCAACCTGCTGTTTTTACGTTTTTTTTTCTTCAGAATATGAGTTTTTCGCTTGATTTTTAAGTATTGCCAAAAAGAACCAAAAACGGAATCTTGCTACTTCAAGCTTTGCGAAAAGCACTATTTCTAACGTTTCTTCCCATTTTAGCTTCTGTCCAAGGAAGATAGGTAATGGAATCCCAGCTTTTTTTATACACTAAAACCGACGGAAAACTACTGGCAGTTACTTAAGGGATATGTTGAAGAAATCGAATAAACGAGCCGATTTTCGAAAAGACCGGAAATAAGGGCAGGCTTAGTTGGTTATTTTAGATACAGTTTAGGCTGGTTAGTGGATTTGATCGGCTACTTTTTTAAACAACTGTGGATTTGATTGGATACCTAAGAACTGTAGCTCTTGTTCTTAAGTGCGACTCGGAACAACAGAAAGCTCTTGAGCCGGTTTCATGAGTTCAGCGATGAGCAAACAAGAACTTCTGGCAAAATGCCGCATTTTATGTAAGATTTTATTCTAATATTCCAAAATAATAGCTCTAACCAGGGGCACCGTTGGCCAGGTGGTCCATCTCCACAGTGATCTCCTTTTTGATGAAGATGGCTTCCTCCTCGACGTCAGCATCAGGCGCTGCCTCGTTGTTCTCGATCGGCTGCTCTGCCTCTGACATCTACGGCCAACCTGAATAGTTAGTTAGCTTAGGGTTTGAAGTGATTTAGCCGACGAAAGAAATGAAGCGAATTCACGAAAAAAAGAAATATCTTCAAATTCACAACCTCACTTGGCAATGGCAAGATTTCCAGCTAAACTGCTGAAGAAAAGCTTTTCGATTTGAGAAGGAAAGGGAACAAGGTGCAGCACTATGCTGAGCAAGGTTCCCAGCGAATTGTGCGACCACTTCGATAGAAAAACACTTTGTGATGAGAAAACTTCGTAATTACTTGAAACTTGAATGAAACTCAACGCAGAGACAGGAAATGCATCAGAGCAGCTGTGCAGAGTATCTGTTTGCTGCAAACGATAAACGCTGGCTCGACAGGAGCATTACAGCTAACGAATTGGTTGCGACAGAATGTGGCAAGACGTAGAATTTTGTTGACGGGATACTTCTTTACTCTTGCAAAATCTAAATTTAAGAAGAAAAACGGGGATCTACTTACAAGTTAGCAAAGCACCACAGATGCTTGCACTACATAGAAAAGGCACGGCTTGCTCCGGAAAAGGGATGAGCGGGCCAAGAAAAGCCAAAAGTGAGAACAACTTAACATTTTCAAAATAGAGGTCTAAAAGCTTGTTTAGCTGAATTTAGCTTGCAGTTTCACAGTTCTTTTGAAGTTTTACAGGATGAAGCACAACAGCAAGGGATCCGGTAAGCTGTTCGATCTGAGCTTCTTTTTTCGCATCTTAAGCGATGTTCTACCCCAAAACTGCCTGAACAGGTAGTGCTGGACTTAGAGAAAATGAACGATCGCATAGTTTTCACAAAATCCTCCGATAAAGCCCAAATATCAGAAAATAAGAAACCTAGCGGTTTGTTACTTCAATGAAGTGGATCTTGTTTTGAAGGGCAGATGCAGTCATGTTTATGAGGGAGAAGAGGCGTGGGTGGGAACACGATGAGGTACCGAGAGATCTGGACAGACGAAATGAAAGCGAAGAGAGCCAGAGAACGAGTAGTTAAAGTGATTGAGGAGCTTGCGCTCGATAGAAAAAACGTGGGATTCCGGCAATCGCAGCTGCTTGTTTGATCAAAGAACATTACCAAAGTAGTTATCAATTCTGAATATTGGTCTATGAATTTGGATCTCTGAAGTGAGCTATCTGCTTCCGGATTTTCAAGCAGCTGCTAAGTGAAAATTCTATCCTTGATTCGATTTCGGAGGAGAGAATGGGGCTTAATTTTAAAGTCCGAATGATTATTAGAGCACGAACCAGTCACCCTTGGTATAACACAGCTACCCAAGAACACGACACTCCATCAGCTGCTACTCTCGGAAAAAAGGAAACTGCTGGGAGAACTTACGCGACTTCAGCGTTTTTTGTCCCCAGTGCGAAAAATGTGACAAAATGCCTCGTGTCTCAAAGCAAATAGCTATGATGTAGCCCGCAAATAGACCTGCTGAGCAGCCAAAAATCTCTGGAGAAGCTGGAACAGTGAGCCAGTGAGCCAATTCTAAGCAAACGGGAATCTCAACCATATGCCAATGAGATCATCCAGGAATAAATAGCTGATTGGCTTCTCAGAACTTAACGATGTTAGCAGCTGATGTACTGAGAAATTTACGATCTGTTGGTGAAGTCACATAAGAGAACATTGGTAGAGCACTTATAGAGCTCAAGCGAATGTGATATTCTGGGATCCCAACACAGAGGATAGGGAAATATCGTCAGCCTGAGCATGGAGCATGCCTGAAGAGTATAAACGGCATTCTGTGGGTATAAAGTGGGAAACCTCGTCTGAGAAGCAGCCAGATTAACTGAGCGCATCATGGAACTAGAATCAGAAGCCTTATAGTGCTACTCGAGTTATGCCAACCAGCATTCCAGGAAATCAGCCGTTTATTGCTGTGATCATTTTCCGGAATATGAAATCGAAGCGCACTTCGTAATAGAATACCACGCCCTGGAAGAAAATGCAAGAAGTGTAATGAGATCAACCGCGGTGTAATCAAAATTCGCCCACTGGGCTATGCTGAACTGAATCTCCCCATAATTAATTATTAATGAATATTAACTACTAGTTTCTCAGGTTGAGAGATTGTGCAAGTATCCATACACCAACTTCTGCAAACGGCTGGCAAATACAGGCTAGCAGTTCAGCCTAAATCTGGGATTAATGGTGAAGACGAGTTTAGCCTCTCTTTACCGATCGATTTTGAGGCAAAACTAAATCTGGAAATGATATTTCAATGTAAAAAGTGGCTGCTTCCTTAACTTTTAAGCCATATACAAAATAGAAGATTTAAGGAATTTTAGCAGCACTGGCAGAATGCCCAGATGAAATAATATATGTTCACTCGTTAGGTCACGAAGTCACTGAAAATACTTCATGGGCTTATATATTTCTGGAGACTTCTGAATTAGTGTATTACTTTTATTCCATGCTATAAAACCAAAATCCTGCTCAGCTGGCGTGTGGGTCTCATGCAGATGTCACGTACCACCAAAGAAACTAAATTTAATGAAGATAAATTCCAGATATTTTGTTCTATAGAATCTATAAAACAGATGGTAGCTATCC
The DNA here is from genome assembly GCA_000797555.1 of Oesophagostomum dentatum. Classification (NCBI taxonomy): domain Eukaryota; kingdom Metazoa; phylum Nematoda; class Chromadorea; order Rhabditida; family Strongylidae; genus Oesophagostomum; species Oesophagostomum dentatum. The sequence continues at coordinate 91,826 of KN549432.1, read as the reverse complement.
ATGTTGCTATAAAAATGAATCCAGATGCTCTTGATCAGAAAAAGGCAGAGTCAGAAATGCGATACACAAAGAGCGAAGGATAAAAGAATAGCCGGACTGATCAGATTAAATTCGATGCCGCCCACAGGGGACGTTCAAACGAGATGGTATAATGTTCCAAAAAAGCATGGATAAATGTTATGCAGTAAAAAAAGTATGTAGGCGTACGAAACGGCAACATTTGCGGTATCCGTCTCGAGACCGCAACGCGTGAGGAGTTGGATGGCCGTTGGCAAGTAGTCCCAGGGAAAAGGGACAACTGATGGAACAAAGTTACGTCAATGGTCGTGTCCGCCTCCACCTCGACAAACGGGCGTATTTTCGGAAAGAGTGTAAGATCGCGTCGTGGCCATCCATAAATCAACGGACATGATCAGCTATTCTCATGACACGATTTCTATAGGTCATAATAATCAGTTAGTAGTGCTATTTGCCTGTTGTCCAAAGAACAAAGTTCAGGGACTGTCCGCAGAATATCATCTCCTCTAATAAGAACGGCGTCACGATAGGATTGGCAATCGCCGAGCGTCGAAGATTTACTGTAATATGCTTGGAATGAGCTAAAAATTGCCAGTAGTCATTCACGAATTGGAAAGGCAGGCTGAGGAATTCGAGAAAAAAATGGCAATAAATCACTTCTAATATTCAAAAAAACGATGAGGTCAGAGATTCTGACGGAAAATCTCAGTGAATTTTTACGTTTATGAGTTTTACCGAGCTGGAGATGTGATCTTTTATTTACTTACTGAGGCAGGTCTGACGAACCACGATAAAGGATAATATTGAACTCCTCATTCTGCCGCCTCAAGTCGGCACTCTCGTTCTTCTTCAGGTTGCGCGTGCCCGAGGCCCTCCTAGACTCATTTGCTCCATAGCCGGCCCAGCCCCGGCCTTAACGAGTCGACGGTATTGGACACTTTTCTCGCTCTCAGTGCTACTACGGTCTTTCTTATATTTTCGTCTGACGATGGACTTTGCGTCCGAAACGAAAATGGAAGATTAAAGCATAATCCTTTATAAACGATTTCCTGAAGAATGCTTAGAAGCTCCAGAACTAGCAGATAGTCGAGGGGGTTCTGAATATCTGATTCTCCACTCGCAGTTCGGATTGGCTCTAGGACTAAGAACGAATATGTAGTGAGTTAGACGGGTCATTCACCTGCTCACAGTGCCTAACTACCAAAACTGTCTATTCGTACTTCGAAGAAAATTCCTGTACTGACGTTTTTCGGCTATACATGCATTCCTATAATAATTAATTTGAGAATTCTTTTAGACATATGGCTGCCCACAAAGTGGAGGTCGTGAACGTCTAAAGTCACATGTTTCGGGGACCTTTTTCTCCGCCGTAACCCTTGTCGTTTACAACGAGCAAGCGCTTTGAAAAATGGAAAGCAAGTTTTGATGTTGATAAGCTGGCAAGGTTTCTAAGAGCTAGAGAAATGTCATGAGTTAGAGAAGAATAGCAAGCCGTCGAACAACTGAACAACAATAGGATCAGATGCGGCTAATAAGAAATTCTTTGGGGATATTTATTTCTACATGGATTCAAATTTAATAGCGTTCAAAAGCACCTTGCACGCTGTACTTATCGGCACGGCTGCGGACAGATGCGCAAGTTTCTTAGCGGATGAGTTGTGTCGCTCACTATGTCTGTGCCTCCGAGGTCCAGTCCCCTTAAAACCCCTGATTCCACTGGTATGGTGCGAGAATTGAAGGAAACTATCTGACATCTTTGTGAAACCATGAGGGCAACAATATCTAGCGATCTTGTCGGACAAATGTTGCAGACCGTTTTAAATCCTTCATCAGCTGATAATAACGGCACAACTAGTAGTGATATGGAAGTGCTTATTAACCCCTTTCGCGACAAGTACTGCTTGCAAAAAAATAGGATATGTGCATTTTTCTACCTCTCAAAAGCGTGGTTCAACATTGAGCCGCGCTCTCCCACAGGGACCATTTTTTCCTTGCATGTGGGATGTGAGTTAGACACAAAACGTGTGCAAATTTTCAATTTTATCAAATTTGAAG
>KN549431.1:96131-119961 GCA_000797555.1 Oesophagostomum dentatum | reverse complement strand
TGTACTACGCGATCATTTCGCTTCAGTGATTGCTCGAAAATTCCGCTTGAACAAAGAAAAACGCGCTAGTGCCGGAACTTTACGCTGAACATTTCGGGATTTTTTCTAAAGCAAGGCAGAAAAAAGCCGCTGTAGTGAGGTTGGCAAAAATTATGCGCTAATCAAAGTAGAGCGACACCGCATCGGTTACATTTGCTTCTTGGTAGCAAGTACTGCGGTCATTACAAAATCGCTCATGCATTTTTTTTCTTGTATTTTTCCTGTTTCACGGTTCCTATGTATTAACCACCGAGGTGTGGGCACCGATAAACGGTTACGCCTGGTAAAGAAGACATACCAGAACATGAGGGGGCTGGAGTAAGGGGGTTACGTCCCTCATGCATTTTTGTCTTTCTCTTATTTTTTTTCCTATTTCACGGTTCCTATGTATTAACCACCGAGGTGTGGGCACCGATTAACGGTTACGCCTGGTAAAGAAGACATACCAGAATATGAGGGGGCTGGAGTAAGGGGGTTACGTCCCTCATGCATTTTTGTCTTTCTTCTATTTTTTTTCCTGTTTCACGGTTCCCATGTATTAACCACCGAGGTGTGGGCACCGATTAACGGTTACGCCTGGTAAAGAAGACATACCAGAGTATGAGGGGGCTGGAGTCGTGGGCTTACGTCGCTCACGCATTTTTGTCTTTCGTGTATTTTTTCCTGTTTCATGGTTCCTATATATTAATCATCGAAAGCTGGACGTTGATTAACGGTTACACCTGGTAAAGGAGACATACCAAAACATGAGGAGGCTGTAGTAAGGGGGCTACGTACATTTGTCTAGTGATGACCATTGGATGCGTCCCAATTTTTAAAAGGTCTTACACATGAGCGGTGTAGGTTCGGCAGAAAAAAGTTCTGATGAGGATTTCAAACCTCTGCGCCTCTCATAACTCATGCTATCTACTCATTTGAATTTAGCAAGTAGTCAAGACCTAATGCAAAGGCATTGCTTTGCAATTACAACGAACATTCTTTCACATTCACCATTAAGCCAAAGGACAACATACCCCAGAGTTTAAGCAGTATATGTAGAACTTCAAGCTGATGGCACATCATTTCAATGAATTTTACAAATGAATGACTTGTGACCTTTCCTAGCTGCTAGTCCTAGACCAGACCCCCTTCACTTATCGTCTAACACATCAAGCAGCGGGAAGTATGAGCGTGGTGGATATGAACATATATTATAGTAAAAGATTTTCCGGATTCGTCCGCATTTTACTCATTCACTTAACGTAAGAAAGCCGTCCGCATTTTTCAAAGTCGCTTTTCCTGCTCACTAGGTGCAAAAAAAACTTTCTCAATTACGCAAAAGACAAAAAGAAAATTAACAGTAACTAGGAGGTGGAACAACTTTGTTCGCCCAACTCAACGCAGTGAAGCTTTTTTTGGCACAACCTTAATTACTAAATCTTATATCTATTTGCTCTTGGTCTTTTGCAGTATTGTTCCAGCAGTGTTGGCTATTAGAAATCTGCTTATGGATAGAAAACAACCCTTTACTTTTTTAAACTAATCGAATTCCTTCAAATCTGAACAGTCATCAACTGCGTCAAGTAAACTTTAACAGGCTCAGCGTATTTACACTGTAGTGAAATGTTCCTTTTTCAGGAGCTGGATCAGTAATGGTATCCGTTGCGTCATTTGTTGCCAGTTGTTATAAATAAATAATAGCTTGAAAATAGTGCTTAGTCACCACTAGAGATTTGAAAACTCGTTTTCAGGTTTAGGTTGACCATACAGATTGTATGGGTTTGAGAAAAGGATACTTTGTCGATGCGTCCATTCAACGTGGTATGTCTACATCCTAATACATTGTATGACTTTGATTTCAAAACTGTTCTCAAAATCTGCGGAACATTTACCTGAAAAAAAACTGTGATCATTTTACATGCCCTTTCCACGCTAGACTGACGAGGAAATACGTACATTTGGTCACCAGTTGCAGAATTCTGATATTTTATGACTCGTACCTGCAAATTTCCCAGCTGCAAATTATATGATGCTACTATAAATGGACATTTTTTCTAGGTAAAACTGTGTATTTCAAGTAGGATTTTACCTTTTATAATTCTTCTGCAAGAGCCGTTTCGCATATTTTAAAGAAATGAGATAGCATTTGAGGCTACGTTATCATCTTCTTATCATCTCACTACTTATGAACATTCCGATAAGGATGACTTCTTAGTAAGGAAAATATAGTTTCACGCCTGCAGGACAGCGAGCTCCTTTCATTGGCGAAATTACAAAGGACGATAAAAAGCTCTTTCTTAGTGCTCTACGTAGGACTGCTGTAATGATGACCACAGCAGAAAATAAAAAGTGTGACCACTAAATCAGTCATCTTCCTGCGGTCTTCGATGCGTTGTACAGGCTAGCTAGCCTTCTAATTTAACAAAAACTTTGAGCCTTATACATACGTATACTTTTATTCGTTTAATGTTATCAAAATAAAATGATCTGTATCGATTAAAAGCGAATAAGTATTTAATTGCAAGTGTGGAAATGATTACCATACCGCTCACAATTATTGCAAAACTAACGCGTTTGTGCGGAAAAAAGCGTTGCAAATAGTCGCATGCCCATAACTCTCTAGAAAATGATCTTTTGTAAATTTTAAAAGCATATTTATAAGACAGAAAGTAATTATTCAAATGGTATTGCCCACTATTACATCTACGTACTACATTAGAAGTTACATAGCACGATTTAAATTCATAATTTTGCTCAGCACCCGTTCAGCCCGGCTTCGGCGGGACTTCACACTGCCCATATCAGGCATCAAAGTCATCCACGTTTGGCATTGTGGAAAGTTTTGAATTTCTCTATCGACGCCTTCTATTCCAATCTGGTTTCAAAATTGTAAAACCGCCTTTTCTGACGAAGTTATGGAGGTGCGTCGCTTTTCGATGGTTTTATTCATCAAAACGCGCTATTTCTGCAATAATTGTGAGCTGTATTGTATCTCAGCTAGTCTCTCATTAAATGGGCGGGATTTAGCGTATTGGTCCAAGTTCTGGTCAAAACCCTGAAATAAATAAGCAGTTAAAAGTGGTAAACCCTTTTTGTGTGCTCAAAGATTTTGGATGAGCACAGATCCATCAGCTTCTCCGCGAAGCATTGTCGTAATACACAATACCAGTAATGCGGTTGAAACTTTTAAGAATAATCAAAAAATTAATTCAAAATTATTTTCCGTCAATGAGTGGTCTCAGGAAATCGCTCCATTTAGACAGAATCCATGTGTTCTGGCTAACTTGGCTAACATTTTCCTTGCTTTTGCTAAATTTTCTCTTTGCATTTTTCTGAAGTTTGCGTTCAGAAACAAAGTTATGCAGAGAGTTCACTTTTTTTACAGCAACCTGACAGTTGCACTACAAAAATTACTGCTTCTGTGTATGCATAGTGTATCCTATAAAATTTCTTGCTTCTCCCTTCACAGTTTGAGAATTAAATAAAAAATGGTTGAACTAAACTAAACCACATCAAGCATTCGTATTTTTAAAAAAATCGCTCTCATTTTCTTCATTTTTCAACAGCTATTTGCTCCCATGCCAGCACCTGCAAAACCCTATGAATTTATGAAATAAAACTACGTATTTCACTAAGAACACTTTTCCCAAAGTTTCATTTTTTTGCCCGAACTTTCCCCTGATAATCCGGTGCGGCGTTGGAACCAGCTTGGATGCACGCAGCATTGGTGACGAGTTTGGATTCGATCCAACACGAATCTGCATCGAACAAGTCTTGTTTTACGTGCCTGAATCGCATGACTGCTTCGAAACAATTCATTCTTCATCTTTTACTTTTAAATCTGTTGAAGTTGTAGTTTATCAGCAGTGCAACAATTTAGATTACAAGAGTTTGCTTTTTTTAAGCTTTAAATGAGAGTAAGCTAGCAAGTAATTGATCACCGAAGTCCAAGGTTTCAGTAACTTTTGTGAAAACATTTTCGTCAACCAGTTCTATCTTCATCTTTGTTGGAATCATTCGAAGAACTCGGGATGATAAGAGAAGAGGTGTTCTTGAGGATATGCTTAAGCAATGCTTGGCTTGCTGCATATATTTTACTGTTAAGTATCTCCAACAGAATTTAGGTGATTTAGACTTTCCATTTCCAGTTACAAACTGGATGAAGTTTACAACGTATTCATAAGTGTAAGTCTTAGCTTAAAACCGCATTATCTTTTCTGGACACTTCTGCTGCATGAATTTTCTGGTAGTGATTTTTCAAAAGAATTATGACTGCTTTCTGTACTCTGTTCACGAAGGAAATGAGAAACGAGCTGCGCCAGATCATTCGAGCTTAGCTGTCACAATTAAGAAAACCTCTAAAAAGCTATGTCAATTCACTTTCGCTGGATCTGAAATATTTCTTAGCTTGCGGTCCTCAAAAATCTGCAGGAAATGCAGGAACCTGCTCCTCTAGCTCATTTCATTTAAAAAAGTATAAATGTTTTGCTCTTCTTCCATTATACTAAACCCTCCTTTTTTTACTCCCTTCAAATTTTCCCCTCGTTTATCAGTTACCGCAGTAGTACGGTAAAGTTATGAATTATTGTTGTCTCTGATTACTGCGTGTTTGACTTCCGAATTCTCTGTACGAAGTTGCAGTTTAATTTGTCTTATGGCTTGCAGCGGTTGATCTATGTATTGTCTATTCGCTTATACAGTAAACCTATAGCAATATTACTACAAAACTGGACTGCAACGGAATGCATAGAATTTTCCGAATAAGTGCTCTCAAGAATTGTCGAACGTCCTAGTTTAAACAATAAACTGTTCTAGACCCGAAAATTCTAGAATTCTGTCCAAATCTTAATGTGAAACATCAAACTAAGGTTCTGACGTAATAACACTAAACAAGAAAGACAGTTCTTGGTTACTAAATAAAGTGCAAACTGACGTAAACGGCAAAAACATTGTGATATTTTTGCGAATAATATGGCAGGAAACCTTTTTATGTAATGTGACGTACGTTGTATCGTCCGCTTAGGCAAATTGGTAATCTATCTATTGTGCAGTACTCGGTCGATGCCATATAACGCTTCGGTTGACGTGATTTGGCCGTCTGGACCAGAATCTACAACTGTCGGCATCACTACGGTCTTTTCTATGACTACTCGGTTACTTAACATGTTTCAGATCTTTCGGTGGTGTCGCCTTAAATCAAAATACTTTCAAATTTGGATATTATGCCCAGCTTTCGATAAATCTTAGCATAAATTAATACTAGTAAAAATAAGATGTTCTTCTAAGACTAGTAAAAGGTTGTTATTTATGTTCATTCTATCTGGCAAATTGCCGTGCGCCTTATCTATATAAAATCTCTTAGGGGACAACTTTTATATGTAAACTTTGTTTCTGTGGATGGCAGAACAACAAGAGAACAACATCATATTACGTTTATAACTCATCTAATATAGTAAGGCAATGTGTATCCGTTAAGTTGGTTTTGCAGAAGAATATCATATTACTGCGAGCAGCTTTATGACTTGTCTTATACAAAGTAAGGCTGTGAAACCGCTAAGAACTTCCTGCCTTTTAAGGCTATTCTTTTGTAGTCATTATTGTCTTTCGAAATCAGCAACATCAACAGTTTATATATTTATTCGTTGGTCCTGCCACTCAGCGTCCACAGCCACAGAGTCGCTCTTTTTTCTAATACAATACCTTTGCTTTTCTCCTTCCTTATAGAAGCAAAGTAAAAATTGTTAAGTTGTACTTTTCTTAATACGATTCTCTGAACAGCACTCTTTTGTGTATATTTTCCAAGCTAGCTTTTCGGACATAGAACGGTCGTTAATGCTACTGGCTCGAATGGAAATGAACTGATTCTAAAGGTACTAGTTTCATTTTCGCCATAGTTGCTTTTCCCATTAAACGCTGTACAAATGGAAAAAAAATCGCACCAATTCTTCGCCATTCTTTTGAAATTTGCTTCTAATTAGTATTTCGTACGAATGACCCCACCCTCTTTTTTGAGCTGTTCGCCGCATTAGCCACGATGACTTCATGCGGAATGGTTAAATAGCATTTTAACTGGAGTAGGAATGAGCTACATTTGTCTCTAGCAAACATGTTTCCTTCGAATTTTTGGACCAAGAGGTCTTTGGTCGGCTTCACGAGGTGAAGCAGTCGTCAAGAAATGTGAACGTTTCTAGTGTATCTAAACAAACTCTTTTGTGAGCAGAATCCGCTTCCCTTCGTGTCCATCACACAGCTGGACTTGCACCTGTTCTTACTACTTTGACCTTCCGCGCCTTTGTGTTGCTTTTTCGCACTTTCAAGAAAAAGGCTGACACTTAGACATACGAAGTAAACAGAAGACTCTATAGCAGGAAATCAGTTACAGAGTACATGCTTCTGTATACTCAGGCAATTCTGCAGAAATTCCGCAGAAGAATCGGAGAAAAATCGGCTTGTTACCTGTGGTTTCTCTGCGCTTTTTCTGCGATTCTTCTGCGCTTCTTTGGGCGCAACGTACGAACCTTTAGCCGTGGTAACAAGTAACGCTTCCGTCGCTATATTCCAGGTATAGCGTTTCGGGATTCAAAAATTGTCTGCCACTCATAGACTCCAGTGCTTCACAGTCTGACCCACCAGCGAGGTCTTCCGAAAATTGCTTTTCTTGTACTCTACTCACTAAGTGGTTGTTCCGTATTTCACGCGTTTCGATCCTACTCACTCTTTCTGCTGTAGCTTTTCTGCGCTTTTCCTGTGCTTCGTTTGCTCTTATTCTGCTGTTTTTCTGCACCCTGCACTATAGTACTCAATTTTCCTGCGGCCTTCCTGCATCACTGCAGCAAAACCTCTGAAGAATGTATTTTTTCTGCTCTTTTGCTGCTCGCATTTTCCTTTGCACCCTCTCAAAGCTTAATCAGTGCACGGCGATTTCTTTTTCCTGCAGAATTTCTGACAGCTTGCCTGAGTATGGTAGCATCGGTTGTGCCAACCACGTTGTTATGGTGGAGAACTTTTATTCATGACGGTCGTTCCAAAATCGTCTTTATCAAGGTTTGAAAGGGGACACCAGCTTGTGTTTGTGTGTACTACACCATCAAAAACCTTGTATTAATAATAGAAGTCAACGCACATCAGTGATCATCGATCTAATCTCATCGTATCCTTGTCTAGTTGTAGCGTAAACACATACCTAAGTACAGCATCGCTGACTCTCGCTTAGTAACATTCGCGACTCTCACTTTATGTGGATTTAAGTCACTTTGGTGAAAGAGAAGTTGGTTGCTCTGACATCAACACCTCTCTCACCCATTGCGCCGTGGAAAACATCGAGCAAGACAGAGAAAGTGGAGACGTTTGGCGGTGTGCTATACATAGAAACAAGCTAGTCGTTTCAGACCTTGATGAAGACAATTTCTCGAAACCTCGTAACATGGAGCTTACATGATTCTGTCAATGTTTCAGTTAGTCTCTTTGCAGAGGGATCTCCTTCCTAAGCCATCAAGTATTGTTTTTTGTAAGATTCTGCAATACAAGAACAGATTTTTTTTGTTTCAGTACTCTATTTCCCCTCTCTATTCTAATATCATTCTCATTGGAGAATCATGCGTAGGCCGAATTTCAAAAAATTCAAAAATCTCTTTTTTCACTTTGCAACTAAGAGAATGAATTTTTACCTGTTCTTCTTTCCTTGTTGTTGAACCCCTCCAAATATCTTTAGAGCTAGAGTTTCTGCTTGTCACACTTAATGTTCGAGAACCTCCTTCTCAAACTACTAATGGCATCACGGACTGAGTCGATGATCTAGAGCGACATTGAACTTGCGCAGTTGAACTACCTGCCTTAATCCTCGAAACAATATTGTAAAAAGTGTAAGCATTTCTGGTTTAGAGCATATGAAATTATGGTAGCAAATGGATAAAACTATTTCAATAAAAGTAAGTGGCTTAAACGATCAGATGTACAGGTCGCAGATCCCGACAGCTACAAAATTAGTGAACACCATTTGCTCCTAAAGAGGGCTAGTCTAGTTTCTTATCATGATCCGCTGCTTTCATGAAGACAGTCTTCTTTAGATCAGCTCTCGGTAATTTCTTACATTTATCATGCCCATGGCAAATTTCTGTAAATTTCTTTAATCATTTCCTGATTTTACTCTTTCTTCAGTTTTGTCACGTGGACTGTTCCCCATTTACTAGTCAGTCTAAAATTTGCGACCGACCTCGTTGGAAGATAGAATGTCGAACCTCTTGTCGAACCACAAGAGAATGTTCTCTTGTGCCTTTTTATCGCTTCACTACGACTTCAGCATTTCCCACCGCTTTTTTACTTCATTTGTTTTTTTTTTTTTCAAGTCTCGTGTAGCTCGCGAACAACGCATCGCTGTCGATGCATTTCGCGCCAGCATATTGGTTGTGTCCGACAGGGTTAAACTGATTAGAGCTGATGAGATTATTGCGCATCCACAACAAGCTGCTGAAAGCTCTGGCTGAGGCATCTGTTAGCGAGATGGACAGCGTCTTAGTTCGATGTTAGAAATACATCAGCTAATATTCACGATATGAAGAAGAAAGGAAATTTAAACTATGCTTCAGTGCCTTTGAGAGATCAGTTGCATCAACTGCGTTATTTTGGAGAATGAGCCCAGACTGTTTTTTTTTTCAGAATGTTTTTTCTAGTACGGTACCATTTTCGAGTACGACCCTGTACACTGAAAAATTGTAACTGCGTATTTATACTCGACTGTTTGATTGGCTTTTACCTATTATTGCCTAATAACCTGCAGCGACACCATACAAACAAGTTGACAATCCTGAATTTCTCATTTGTATTTAGTATATAACTTTGAGAGCATGCTCGAAAATGTGGGACGTGTAAAAGTAACAGTACTTGTAGAGTGACGTGCTTTAAAAGCAACACAAACGTCAAAGTTTATTTTGAACACTTCCATGTTTATACTCAAAGCAGGAAAACCGAGCTTTATTTGAACAAATTGCCGTAGCAAGAAAACTACATCAAATTTCGAAAGGAGTTAGTAAGGAAGAAACGCTACGCTTTTGTTGAGCGATGTTACGCTTTGAAACTGTTTATAACTCACTGTAAGGAAGAGCAAAAATTGCGCAAGTACCGAGTCAGTAAAGTTTGAATAAGAATTTCAAACCCACTCTTCTGCTCGACTGAAGCAGCGGATCCGCTCGCATGCGCAATTTTTCAAGCATTTTAATAATCGAAGAGTTCAAAAAACATCCCAAAGCGAATCGTGAATAATCTGCATTTTTAAGTCCTTTATTTTAAAGCAAGTAAGCGAATCATGTTCCGTCACCTATACAATCCTCAGTCTAACTCTCATTAGTTGCCGCTTTCATTTTGAATTCAGCCGCAGATTACAAAGGATTCCCAGCGCTCTAGCCATGGAAACAGACAAACACCTCACTTATCTACACCAAACAGAGGATGAAGGATACTATCCAGTAAGCTAAAGTCTCAAAAATCTCCTTACACATCAAACAAACAAGACGTTCATTCATCCGTCTCTAGTCGTCACCTCCTCACTTTCTTCCTAGCTGCAATTTCCCGTGATGCCCCTTGAGATACGTATTCAGCTTTCAGTTTTGACGAATAGGCTTACTGGGGGAAAAGCCTATTCTAAAAGTACACCACCAAATATGTGGTTTCACTGCTATTCATGGATAGGTCCTCATAAATAGAACGTGAAGAGCCGCTCTCGAGCCGAAATGCACTTTGTCAATGCCTAGCCTGGTGAATCATGTCCTCTTTGGAGTTTTGTTCTTTTTGGACCGCGTTTCTTCATTAGAGCATGGGTCAATCAAGGTGGCATTCATTTTTGTGTTGAGAGTGGCCTTTAATATGAGGACATGCAAAATGTTACTGTGAGTCAGCAGCATGTAGAGTGCGGCAAAAGAATCGATCCTGAGGAAATCAGCGAAGCCATCTTTGGTATGGCTACATCTGCAGAGATATCGCATATAAGGAAAATTTCAAACTTTTACTAGAACATCTCACATCTCTATTTTTCTGGCGTTTTCGGTCGTATACCTGGTGGAAAGATTCAAACCAGTCGAATTTTATTTCTATACCGAATTAAGAACAGAATGACTATTTTTACGCATCCCAGAATTTTTCGGGAGAGTAGAAATAGCCCTTCTTCTTAAATGTTTGCACGGTATCAATAGTTTGCCAGGTCGATGTGAAGCTTCCTCATAAATTTCTTAGAAAAATTGTTGTCACAAATGTTTGTACTTCCGAAATTAGTGGTAAAAGTTGTTTACGAAACTAACCCGTTCTTAAAATTTCTCCTACACGTGGGAGTCTTCGAAAAGTTTCCAGCTATCCCCCATTACCGCACTCCTTCACCCCTCCCCCCCTTTTTAAACCAGAGACCGCACCGTCTTCTGTAGTCAGTCTAAACAAAGCTTTTTAAAAATAGAATTGCATTTGTTCCCAAAAGAACAGAATTTTTGACTATGCAAAGTTTTGGGCACTGTACTGTGTAGTTTTGAGTACTCATTCTAAAAGACTAGCAATTCGTGAACTCCTTATTAAAATCTGCTTAATTTCGAACTGTAGAAATCCTAGAATATGACACGATACTCTAATACTCCAAGAACTCCCAGAATTGCGAACTAAAACGAACAGCTTTTCAAGGAAAACTAGCCAGTCAAATAACCATTTGTACTTCTTGCAATAATCCAGCATAAGTAAAACATGCCCAGCAAAATAAGTTACAGAATTATTAGCAAATTTTCTTGCAAAAGCTTTTGTGCAACAAAATTTCAAAATTTTTGTTGCCATAAAGCAGAGAAGAGTGCGTCCTTGCTTAAATGAAGCATATTTTTAACTTTCTCTTTCAATTTTTACACTCCCAATTCTAGTTTTCGAAAATCTCCTGCTATATGAAGCTCGATTCGTTCTGATATTACTCCCTACAACTGTTTAAATATCTCTTTTGTTGGCTTTCTAAAAAATAGCAAGAAAAGTCTCAAAGAAATCATTTGCGCATCGACTTGGATTTAAATGGTATAATTGGAAAGACCCAGTTTTATGCTCTTGACACCTTTGTTTTTATTTTCTCAAATGTGCCGCTTTTTTACCATTTCTACATTGGACCCGATACCCTTTTCACTCCTCTGTTCAGGGATGAGCACGATTAAAGACATGCGGTTTTCTTCTCGGCTTATGAACAAATAAAACTGAAAAAAGTGCATATATGCAACACATTTTTTGAACATTTACTTTTACGTTTCAAAAATGATGATAATAATCTATACACTTTAAATTTCGTGCACCTTTCTCCTTAGCATAGTCTATTCTAAGAAGGAAATTTCCGTCGATATCAAAGTAAGTAAGTAAAGAGCCACGTCAGAGTTCAGCGAGGTCAGAGAATGGCTGTCCTAAAAAGTGAAGCGGATGCATATCTCATCTGGATTGTGCGCCTGCTGGCAATACCCCATCCATAACTACCCTCGGTGAAGACACTTAGACGAGTCTCTCAAGATGAGTGAATGGTATCCATGGAAGCCTTTTTCGTTTGACTGCTTCCTTTTATGTCTACAGTAAAAAATGTTGAAGTAGACGACTTTGGCTTTTCGTAGCAGCGACAGAAAAATTCAACACTACAATGAAAAAGAAAGCAGTAATAGCTAGCTGAAATTTTCTTTAAAACTTACGGATTCCCATAAGTATTTTTCAAAATCGTCTGACGGTCACGCTGTTGTTTTTCCTTTCTGATCCCTTTTATTTTTCCATAATTTTGGACAGTTGATAAAGTGTTTTTGTTTATTGTGGTGATGTCTAGAAATTACCAAATTTTCAATGTATGTAATAAATAAATAAATTCGTAATTTGAAAGTTGGGTTACTACAACACGAGTAGCGAGATTTTTCACGTACTTAGCTCTCAAAAGCGTTAACTTCTATACCTCAAATTTCTGAATATTTTTGAAGAAGCCGTTTTTCCTGAAAATTTTGACAAGAAGATCTAAATACAACAGGAGTTTCTGGAATTGTTCAGTCATGTTAACGATGCTGTTTAGCGGCATTGAGCACTCATTCATGCTTTGTGTAGATAATAAATGAATAGATACTGCTGTGAAAATTCAGCGATTTATTCGAACCATTCGAACATTCGCGAAGATCAAGTTTTGGTGTCACCCACTAATCCGGCCTTTTCTATGTTTTGAGCTGGCGGAAGAAGCACTGAAAAATTCCCCAGGTCAAGAGTAAATTCGATTTTAACGTTATTCAAGCATTTAGGAGTACAAGACTTTCGCAAAATGACCCATTCGACCCGTAGTGCTAAATCGATACTTACTGTCTTGAATTTCAGGCGTCATTTGAGAATACTTTTTCTAATTAGACAGCCTCACTACGTCTAATTCCTCACTCAACTTGAACTCACTCTTCTCTTCCCTGTACTTTTTCTGCACCTGCAAATTGAGAACAGCTGCAGTTCCAACATCAATAATTCGCTGCTCTTCATTCCTTTCCAGTGATATCTAGATAATTCGGAGTTGTTTTTTCCTATTCAAAATTGCAAAGTTTCAATTGCATGAATAATTAACATCGAATCATGTGAATGTTGTGTGCCTAGGAAGCAGAAGTCATATGGCAGTATGTTTTTTCATGAATAAATTGTGGTCAATTGTCATGCAAGATACTGTAAGCAAATTAATTCTTAGACTTGATGAACGACACCAAGCTGAAAATTTCTCGAAACACGTTGCATGTTTATTGTGCATGTGAAGGACATATTTCTCATTATCTAATTCATCTACTCTTCTTAATGCATTAAAATGAGCGAGAGTATAAGAAGAAGAAGACTGCTGCAAGTTCGGGAAACACTTTCAAGAGCAAAGTTCAAAATCGCGCTTGAAGTTTGACATATGTAAGAGACGTTCTTCAAGTGGTCCTGAACTCGTTTATACAAGCTTTTTCATGCTCTGATAGGTTTACTCTGGAGATTTGCAAAAAGTTTTGCAGGCATTCCACTTGCGAGCTCTTAGCGAGTTTTTCGATCTGGAAGTTATGCCACATTCCTGCTGAACTTGCAATGCTGACCACATACCATTAACACTGAACAGAGAAAGTTCTGAATTTGTGGAATCGAAAACAGCTATGTCTCTGCCTAGCCTTTATGTATACCTAAATATGCAGAAAAAAACTGTAGGGACATCATCCAAACGTTTGTTTATTGGAGCTGAGAGTTGTATTAATACTCTTGTAAATACCTTATAAATTGATTTGCACACTATAAGGGATTTATGACTAAGCTTAAAGCTTTTGAATATTAATGTACAATTTAGGTAGCTCTATAAAACATTGCAATTTGTTTACAGCTTTGTTTTATAAAATGTTTTTTTAATAAAACGTACGAGGCAAGCGAGTCGCGCGTGTTCAGCATTGCAAGTACCAAAAGAATAAGCATGAACATTATTTGCTGAACTCTGAATCATTTCTAGTTATCGCAAGTAAGTAACCGCTGCTGTTCTTTGGCAGTAATTTAATCTACGCCCAATTTTTGTGATTGTACTTTTTCTTTGAAAATCTTATCCTATTGGCCATTTTTTCCAAAAAATTTTTCGGGCTAGATTTTTTCTTAAATAGCCTTCTATGTAGGCAACGGACAAATAATTAAGTGAACAGCAAAACAAATAGAGGAATTTTGAAACGAAAACGAAAAAATTAATGAATATTTGTAGGTAAACCAAAATTTGCAAAAATGCAGCTTTCTAAAGCATTTTTTAAAACTTTCAAAAATAAATCCTTTTTTCTTGAGATTTAACAAGTACTACTTGTAAAGTTTTCACTTCTTCAGAAAACCCCAAAATAAACTTTAAAATAACACGATAAAAAATGACAATAAAATCAAGGTGAAATGAAGGAATCATACTCTAAACAGAAGAAATAGAATTAAGCAAATTTTTCCACTCCAATGAAGTTGGCACCATAATTTTTTTGCTTGTGTCCAGCTAAGTTGGACTGTTGAAAATTCCGGCTTTTTCCACATATTTCTCAACGTTTAGATTCGTGCTTCGGTTCTCCCCGTCTTTTCGAGCACTAACATATCAAGATCAGCTCAACTATTTGCTAGTAACTCCTTATTTCTATAGATTTTAACCTCTGTAGACGGCTTAGCAAAGGCTGGTGTGACCGAATTTCATACCTTGATGGCGAAGTGGATACAAAGCCACTATCTGTCTCACTTCAGCATCTTCAGTCTCCCATCTAGCTTCAAGATTTTACCACTGTTAACGCTACGATCGTTGATATTTTCGGATAAGAACGCTGGCTGTGATTCGATTACGAAAACAGGCAGTGCGAACATGAAAACAAAATGGTTCCTATGGAAACGGGGTATATTAGTGGCACTTGAAGCATGGCTTGAAGAGCCGTCCATAAGTAGCTGAAGAGCCGACCAGACGTCTATCTTGTTGCTATGCATAGTGACTACGTACTCAGTAGTATTCTTAAGGATGGAGGATTAGGGAGGCCTCGCCAGTCTCCTGGTTCTCAAGCGAAACATGGATTTCTCACTGACTTCTTACTTCTTTGCTTTATTAGTTCTCTGTAAAAGTGTTAATTGAATTTCTTTATTTTCCTCATTTCTACAGCTTTTTTCGACTCACAGTATCCAAAGAGCTCTTAGTCATCCAATCCCTTTAATATAGGAAGTATTCCTGCATTCCATGAAATCCACTATGATTACAAATCCATACAGTCAACTGGTATTTGATGTAGTATACCTGCGTCATTGTTCGCTCTGCATTTCCTAAATGTGCGATTAATCCGCAATTACAGCATTTCCTTATTCTTTCATTAAATAACTCCTATGGCAAGGGTGTGCCATTAAATTAGAAAAATCTATACCACTAAACAATGCCAAATAATTATTTAGCCATTCTACTGGCGGAAACTATAAAAGCTTGTGACTGAAGCTGACAGATGTTTTGGTTCTTCTTATTAAAGAATACCTTGTAAGCAAAATTTGAAACTGAGTAGCCACCCTAGTCCAAAGAAGTACACAATTTTTTAAATTAATGACGATTCACTTGTGAATATGCTGCGATAAGAATTCCGCCGAAAATTCGTTCATTCAATTTCTGTTCTTAGAAAATTCCTACCTTTCAGCTTAAACCAGAAAATAGTTCTGATAAGCTTACGATCAGAATTTAATAGGTCTTTTGAAATTTAGCTTGAATGTTGATTTTAAGACCTCTCACAGTGTCTAAGTGGGAGAAGCCACCTCTCCTATCTCCCGTCGCTAAATTTACACTTTAGGGCAAAAAAAAANCTTCGAGTAAACTGTGGAAATTTTTTCCTGTGAAAACAGCCTCTATTCAGGGGAGGAGCTGGTAGGAAATTTTTTCAGATACAGGCTTATTCGCTTAAATTCCTCCGTGACTTAACTTCTGCAGTTAATATAAGCTGTGAGCAGTGAAAATTGGCTTTCCAACTTTTTTCGACTACAATTGCACTAAATAATTAAATAAGTGTTTAAAAATAAATGAGACAAACACGACTTTTACGTAGCTGTAGACTATCTGCTAAGTTTCCGATTCCCGAATAATTTCGAATTAATTTTTATAAAAGGAATGGATAAATACTTTTGAGTCTCCTAGTTTGCACAACATTAAATTCATTTCAAATTACGACTGATTAACTGAAGCGAGCGACTTACTTAAGATAAAACATTCTTAATTAACCAGAACTTTTCTGCGTTTAAATTTTTCCAAGAAAAATCTAACTCAGACTTAACTTCTATCGGTTAGCTAGGTTTTTGTATTACTCGAACGAAGCTAGTCAATACACAGGGATGTTTTCTGAGATGTTTATAATACTCATTCACAGATATTCTCAGTAAATCTGCTTTTAGCACTATATTTCGAACGCATGAAGGCGAAAAGTAAAGGGGTTTCCCGTTTCCAAGGAAGTTTTCGCTTAGAATTTCGTAAACAACAACTTTTTACTGGTATTTTGGTCAAGCGCATCGCAATCAGTTGATGACAATATAAGCGAAAACATTTCTGACGTAGTCGGCGAACGGAATGTAAACGCCATTCGGGAAATGTTTTGGGAAGTGAGAGCTATATCCCTGGCGTAGTAACGTGTACTAGTACCTGGGTGATAATTCGGGCAGTCGAGTCAACGCTTTGGGTGGCCCGGCCCCCCTCTGCGTTTCCTGCCTCCCTGACCATAGCACATCGATCGATTATACGACCAGGTCCGTGTGCGCGCCCACCCACGCCCTTTTGCTCGCTCTTTTCACGGTCCATTTTCGTTGTTTACCTTTCTATTTTCATCCGGACAGTTCTCCGTGAAACTCTCTCGTGTCTGCTTGTTTAACCAGGGAAGGTTCTAGCGCGGATTACAACCGCGGCACGCTGTACAAGCGCTTCTACTAGCAGCTTACTTCTCGCCGACTTTTTGCACTCTCTAATGAGATTCGGGCAAAATCAGAAAGCCAATTTCCGCCATAATTCGCTCGGAAATTTTAGGATTACTGGGATTATTGCTTCTCGAAGGGGCGGGCGCAGACTTCGCCATGTCCATCGCGGAAAATTAGTCTTTGCTTCGTGGATTTCGCCTGGCCATACGCTCTCATATGACAGAATCGAGTCACAGGTGAAGTCACGTTATCGTATGGCTCAGCGTTGCTACGCGGAACATTCTCGAATGTTCCATTCAAACGCTCACATCTCTCCTCTGGATGTGGGGTGTATTAGGCGAACCAACAGCTGACAAACACTCGCCGACACTCACACACACGTGCTCTGTTTATACAACACGCACTGATTCGTTCTTTGAATATATATTAAACATCTCGTCATCTCTGTTCCCACTCCGGAACGTGAACTCGTATTGATCTTTTGTTTGGTGGCATTTCGACGGGTTTGGGGATGACGGCGTTTTTTCCTCCTCTCGACTGAGGTTCTGTTATCAACGCGTCGACAAGCGCTGTGAACATCGGGTTGACGGGGGGCCCCGAACGCGACCCCACGGGGCCCCGCGTTATCGTTCGCTTACTCACCGCCCAGTTGAACGAGTAAAGAAAGGCGCGTTCATCTCCATTGTTCATTTCGTTTGTCGTTTTTTCCGTCCCGAAACGAACACCCCTGATGTCCACACTTCAACGTCGCCGTATGTGGCCGATCCATATCTAAACACTCGTCGCTTCGCTCCTTTTCGGGAAAAATCGCCTTTTATCGCTGACTCGACGCTGTTCGTCATTTCGCATTCGTGATTTCAGAGTTATGCGGTAGTGTCAGCAACATGTTATCAGCATGAGCACGATTGCTTCTATATTGGGAAGAATACAAGGGATGATGCAGAGTTCAGGGGTTAGTTTATTCATTTGTTCTATTTTCTTTGTCTTTTTTACATAATTACCTCTTTACTCACCTCTTCCGCTATTTTATCATGCTGTTTTATCAAGTTTCATCACGTTTCTTTCAGATACGTAATTTAATTTACTGATATTTCTAAACCGACTTGGTCAAGAATGAACGAATAGTCTTAACAGGCAAAGTGATAAAAAATTAAATGACGACCCGACTTCGTAGACTTTTAGCGAGACTTTCAGCTGTGTACGACCTAAATTTGTAAAGTAATCGTGTAAGAACCTTTTGAAAGCGCTCCGGATTTCATCTTTTGAATTCTATGGCTTCAGAAGTAATATTCCGCAAATATCTCATCTAGAAGCAATTTATATGTTCAGTTGACCACTTTCATGGGAATCTATTACCTCATCTGAAACTAAAACTACGTATTTTGCAGCTGCTTATTGAGATGCCTATGTTAGTTTTTTTTTTTTTTTAATATAAACAGTAATGTTTTGGTCTTTTATTGTAGTTAACAGGTGACCAGCCTCTAGCGGATAGGGTCCTGCTTTGATTTTTACGGCTTCATCTTCAGTAATGGGCTCAGCAATTTCCACCATAACTTTGCTACGACAAATGTTGAAATTTCACTGTTTTAAAATTATTCTGGCAGCGGTTACAGCATAAATTATGCTAACAGTAGCTATTCTAACAGTAATCCTTCAGCTCTGAACATTAGGCTCGAGACAATGCACAATTGAAACACCTTGGTACAAGCGAAAAATTGAAATTTCTACATAATTTTCCACAACAGAACGGCGGAAATGAGTTGAACAATCCTCAGAAATTATATGGTAGGAATATTTCCCCACTAGAAGTACCTCACGTCAAAAGATGAATACTCCAGAAAAACTGCGACGTAATGAGTCTTAAAGTAATATTTTGGGGAAAAAAGTAGAAAAAAATTCTATAATTCAACAGCAAAGGCGTAGAGACCTTCAGAAAGCTACAATTTTAATTTGCTTTCTAAGAATCCCTTAATTAATATTAGTAGCAACCTTTAAGTTGCATTTTGCAGCTAAAAAACAACTTTTCGTCTTAGAACTCGTCATTAGCGCTGCAGCTCTTTGTTCCGCTTTTCAGAAGAAAAAACTGAATTCCTTTACGATTAAGGCTGGTTTTTGCTTGTGTAAGGTAGGACGAGGACAAAAGAGGACAGATAATGTAATTTGAAGAATTTTTTCTAATGTATCTGGACGGTTGAAAAAGAAACCCTTTAATTTTTTTAAGCTGTAGATGAAGATAACTTATCCTAGCATGGGGTACAGTAAGAATAGGTCGATTTCCTCCTGATTCGTTCGCATTCGGTTCCTTTCTAATAGGATTGCTGGAAGGAATTCAAAAGTGCCATTTCTAATGAGATAATGGGATTTAAATCCTCGGTTTCTAGTGGATTAAAAAGGAAGACGTCCTAGTGAATAATGGAGAGTTCAGAGACAGTTTTTGCTTTGATTTCAGTTGCCTTAGATTATCCTTGCGGTTTTAATTGTTAGATCTGAATTCCTGAAACTTGTTACGTTTATACTGCCTCAAATACCTCACAGAGGCTAATTTCTTATAAGAGGTTAACTTTTGGGATTTTTTTCCCGAAATATTGGATTAGTAGTGTAATTTGAAAAGTGGTTTCCTTTTTAGCTGATGCTTAATTTGAACAACGTCCTGCTTCCGTATTTAAAGCAAATCGATAAATTTGTTAATTAGTCTAAATAGGCCAGTGGAACCTGCATAATCATAAGAATTTGTTATTTTTTGTTCGTTATATCCCTGAATGAACCCATTTTGCCTTCTAGTTTTGAAAACCGTTAATGTTTGGTGTTAATATTTGGTCAGAGTTTTTTTAAAATTAGTTTGTTTTCTTTTATTTGATTTCACTTGGTTTAGGTGAGGTACATTCACAGCAGTGAATCCTTTATACCCGCCACATCATCTCTTCCGCTCAGCAATCATGTAAGCTTTTTTCGTTTATTTCTGTTGATTTTTATTGATTTGTTGTTCTCTGCGTTCTTCAGATTTTTATAATTTTTGTCCAGTTTTAAGCCATTTTACCAGTTGGTGAAATGTCGAAGCTTTTTCGGCATATGCTATGAATTGGATTATGATTATCTCATATAATCCAGGGGTTTACTTTAATTTCGGTTCATCCTGAACACATGTGTTTCAATCTATTTTGGTTAGAAATCCTGTGCAGTTTCAGTATTACGTCCTATACATTCCTCTTCACTATCGAAACTCCTCAAATCGTTGCGCTTCAAAAGTCTGATTTTTGACAAGGGAAAGGTCATCAAAAATGTGACCGGACTGGCGCAACATCCAATTTTTATGGTGCCAGCTATGTGGTTTTTTTTTTAAATTTAGCACGTCGTAGTCGCAATGAGGTTTAATGAAGATAAAAGTGATCGCCCTCTATTTCTCTTTCTTTGGCATTTATAAACGAACATTAAACATGCTATATTTTCTGTATATTAATAGTACTACATATTTAATTGTTACATTTACATATTTACTGTCTCCTTAGATGGGCTGCAAATACGGAAATCCTGGGATATTCATGCGGGCAAAGGGTTTGAGTTGCGTCGAAACTCGTTCACATCGAATTTTTTGCACGTACACAGAATTCCTTGCCTACGCAAAATGCTGAAAGTAACTTCATTTAGAAAAAAACTCGTCAAATATACGAAATAATAAGCTTACAGTCTTTGTCCTTTTTTCATCCAAAAAATCGGCGTTGAAAAACGCCTATTCGGACGAGTTCTCAAAGTTTTGTGGCAGAAAGCCTTCGTGGACTTGATCGATTAACTTTTTTCCATGCAAAAACCTTGACTTGTAAAGACATATAATGTTCGTTTCGGCTCACTTTTTGAAAAGACGACATGTTTTATTTATTCGTTCGCTTACCTATCAACCTTTACGGCGACGAGTTTAAATTTCCGTAATTTCCCATGAGTAGCAAGGTTAATTTCATACAGTACTTGTCGTTATTCTGCGATGCAGATGTTGTAGGTAATCTTAGAATGTGAGTAAAATGTTTCTTAGCGGCACAAGTTAAGTAAAATTGGAATGAAGAAGAAAATGACCTGAAGACCAGTACTTTATCTCCACTTTAATTTTCCGAGATTTCTGAAGTCTAACTGCGGACACTTTATTCGAGACGTTGTTTTTGCATTTTTCGAAATAGATGATTAGCCTTACCGCTGGCAATTATCCATTTCCCGATCTAGTGCAGACCTCAGAAAAAGTCGTTCTAAATGGACTTGCAAGTGTTCTTTGAACACTGAACTTTTCAACCATTTCGAGAGCAGACTTTCTGACATTTGTTGGATTTGAATACAGCAAGGATCCGCGTCGCAGATTCAGCTGTTTCCGGTCAGAATCCGCGGCTCTTCACGACATATGTCCGCATTTATCTGCGTGACTCATCCGTTGTTTAAAAAAGTGGGTGCACGTGTCGCAGTTAGATTTGACGGGAAAACCGGTGTAGTGTCCCAGTGAGTCAGCTCATATTAGGATGATTAATAGCACCTTGTCCAATTCACTACTTAATTCGATAGTAGTAGTACACAACCACAGCCGTCATGATTTTGCCCCATAATATTTTCCCGTTTTGGCACTCGACTACGACGAGTAGTGATGGAATTTTTGATGTAAGTGAGCGCGATTTTCACCGCTTTAATCCGGATTTTCGAGAATTCCATTCATGCGTTTTTATCTGATGAGCTTCCGCAAAATATGTTTGCACAGGCGGCTTTGCTCTGTCATACAGGAATGATCCATCGAGAGCATCTGGCTGTGAATCATGGCCGCAGATGTCCACGATATATTCATACGGGATTTTCGCAGCCGTTTTATTTTAAACCGAAATAATACTCTTTATGGTTTTGTTTATAACAATAAAACTGCATTAATAGGTTTTGCAGAAGAAGAACCATCATCATCAGGAGTAATTTCATAACCGTAGAGTGTAATCTGACTGGTTAAGGATCGCCGAACTCTGTGTAAAACGTTCAAACTGATGGATGATGTCGTGAAAGCATGTCAGAATCATCGGTTGAATTTGAAGAATTCTCCGCCATTTATACTAGATATTTTGCCAGATACTTATACACAGGTATGTGGATTTTTTTCTTGTTATCATATAAATGAGTCTATTCATTTGTGATCCTGTGGAAAGTTTTGTTAGCAGTAATTTTGAAAAATTTCTCACTTGGTTGTTTTTTTTTCGACCGCCGTTCCATGTAACACCAACGCTCAGAAAAATTCCACAGGAAATTCTCGCATTTAAAGAAATTACGAAAATCTACTGATTTTATAACGTAACGCTACTTCTAAGATTAGTCCTTCCTCCGTCGATTTCCTCCCGCTGCACATCTACCCCAGGGCTGCAAAAGTATGGTTACTGTACAAAATGAGAATGATGTTTCAACCGTCCCTATTCTTAACCGACACCTGTGTGAAATTTCGGGGTAGAAATCTTTCCTGACAATTTAAGGATGCCTATAATGGTATAAGAACGTTTTTTCATAACTTATTGCCCATTCTTTCTATTTATTTGTAGAGCGTCTTTCGCTACTATTTGTACCTAGTAGTACAAAGATTGTTTTTTTTCAGCTTGTCTATATATTTACTCAAAATCACGTTATTCTACGGGACAATTACTATATACAGATATTTTTGGAAAATATGCAGCAGAAATGTAAACAGGTTAGTTTCGCTTAATACTTTGATCTCAGCTCAAGTAATCACCTCCTTTTCCACGTAGTTTTCTTATTTTGAATAATTTCAGGTGCTGAAATTGTTCAAAACGAATGCTATTTTTGAAGAGCAATCGCAAGAAAGGCGCACCTTGACCAAACTTTCACTTATTTTCTCCCATATGCTATTCGAATTGAAAGCCGAGTTCCCCGACGGAATATTCATAGGTTTGTAACATTTTATCTACTGATATTCAGAAAAGAAAATATCGGAAAATTCTTCTTTGGAATTAGAACAACGGCGCTTTCATTTTTGTGAGCTATAGGTCAGCTGAATTTTCGGGATGTCTCGTTGCTTCTGCGTCTCTCAATCTCGAGCGTTTTCTCATAGGTTGCGAACGCGCAATAGCCGTGTCTGACTATTTAAATGAATAGCGGCGCCTTGTTTACACTTTCGCAACCATACCTATACCCATATTTCCATAATTTTATTTACTTTGTAGGCGATAAATTCCGAATAACAAAACGTGAGGCCGAAGATTTTTGGAATAACAATTTTCACAATAGGTTTGTTTGTTAAGTAATAAAGGGGTCTTTTTTCTGTCATTATTGCATTGTTTCATTCCAGAACCCTTGTACCGTGGAGTGAATTTGTTGTTGCTATAGAGAAATCCCAGCCAAACTCTAAATTAAAACTCTCTGCTCTCAAAAATACTGTTGATCTTACTGGCAATGATCATGTTTCGAATTTTGAATTTGATGTTTTCACTAGGTTAGTTTGGGTTTTTACCTTCTTTCGAGTATTTTGTTCTAGTTTCATCATAGATGCCCACGAATTTGTTTTAGATTGTTTTATCCTTGGAAAACGCTTCTTCGAAATTGGCAGCTGTTAACAACTGCCCATCCTGGATATGTAGCTTTTCTCACCTATGACGAAGTCAAAAAGAAATTGGAGAAATTAGTGGATAAACCTGGAAGGTAACTTAGTTTTGCTTTACTTCCTTATTTACTTCATTTGTTTGCAAAAAAACGTAAATTTTAGTTATGTATTTCGGCTTTCTTGCACTCGCCCTGGGCAGTGGGCAATAGGATATGTAGCACCCGATGGCAAGATATTCCAGACAATCCCGCAAAATAAATCCCTGATTCAGGCTCTACATGAAGGTGGAAAAGAGGGCTTGTAAGTTCAAAATAATTTTGCACCTGGTTCTGATTACAATGTACATTCATTACAGTTATTTGTACCCTAATGGTAATCCAAAAGACATTGATCTGAGTACAGTGATTGAAGTTCCTCCTGCGGACAGAGTCAAGGTAATTGTTGACGGAAACCTAATTACCATAACTAGTACTATTTTTACCGCTTGTTTACCAGATCTTTGCTCAGCTCATTAATTTCAGGTGACTAGCGAACAGTACGATTTATACTGCGAAATGGGTACGACTTTCGAGTTATGTAAAATTTGCGACGATAATGATAAGAATGTGAAAATAGAACCTTGTGGACATTTGTTATGCACACCGTGCTTGACTAGTTGGCAGGTGAGAATATTCCTTCTTTTGTTACTTTTATTGCTACTTACTAATTATGATGAGTAAGGCTGCGTATTTGACATCAAACTCTGGGCGTTTATAAGACAGCTAGGTGTCAGTCGCTCCGTTGGTTGCAGACAACGCACTTAATTAGGTGTAGTTAAATTAAATGACGCTAATCCCGGTAACTGTTGCTTTTTTGAGC